>CAXIIO010000576.1:0-62566 GCA_964028335.1 Altica lythri | reverse complement strand
ATGCTATTGATGCTATTGATGCTATTGATGTTATTGATGTTATTGATGCTATTGATGCTATTGATGTTATTGATGCTATTGATGCTATTGATGCTATTGATGTTATTGATGTTATTGATGCTATTGATGCTATTAATGTTATTAATGTTATTGATGCTATTGATGTTATTGATGCTATTGATGTTATTGATGCTATTGATGTTATTGATGCTATTGATGGTATTGATGCTATTGATGCTATTGATGCTATTGATGTTATTGATGCTATTGATGCTATTGATGCTATTGATGTTATTGATGCTATTGATGTTATTGATGTTATTGATGCTATTGATGCTATTGATGCTATTGATGTTATTGATGCTAATGATGTTATTGATGCTATTGATGTTATTGATGCTATTAATGTTATTGATGTTATTGATGTTATTGATGCTATTGATGTTATTGATGTTATTGATGTTATTGATGTTATTGATGCTATTGATGCTATTGATGCTATTGATGCTATTGATGTTATTGATGCTATTGATGTTATTGATGCTATTGATGCTATTGATGTTATTGATGCTATTGATGTTATTGATGCTATTGATGCTATTGATGCTATTAATGTTATTGATGTTATTGATGCTATTGATGTTATTGATGCTATTGATGTTATTGATGCTATTGATGTTATTGATGCTATTGATGGTATTGATGCTATTGATGCTATTGATGCTATTGATGTTATTGATGCTATTGATGCTATTGATGCTATTGATGTTATTGATGCTATTGATGTTATTGATGCTATTGATGCTATTGATGTTATTGATGCTATTGATGTTATTGATGCTATTGATGCTATTGATGCTATTAATGTTATTGATGTTATTGATGCTATTGATGTTATTGATGCTATTGATGTTATTATGCTATTGATGTTATTGATGCTATTGATGGTATTGATGCTATTGATGCTATTGATGCTATTGATGTTATTGATGCTATTGATGCTATTGATGCTATTGATGTTATTGATGCTATTGATGCTATTGATGCTATTGATGTTATTGATGCTATTGATGCTATTGATGCTGTTGATGTTATTGATGTTATTGATGCTATTGATGTTATTGATGCTATTGATGCTATTGATGTTATTGATGCTATTGATGCTATTGATGCTATTGATGTTATTGATGCTATTGATGCTATTGATGCTGTTGATGTTATTGATGTTATTGATGCTATTGATGTTATTGATGCTATTGATGCTATTGATGTTATTGATGCTATTGATGCTATTGATGCTATTGATGTTATTGATGCTATTGATGCTATTGATGCTATTGATGTTATTGATGCTATTGATGCTATTGATGCTGTTGATGTTATTGATGTTATTGATGCTATTGATGTTATTGATGCTATTGATGCTATTGATGTTATTGATGCTATTGATGCTATTGATGCTATTGATGTTATTGATGCTATTGATGCTATTGATGCTGTTGATGTTATTGATGTTATTGATGCTATTGATGTTATTGATGTTATTGATGTTATTGATGCTATTGATGTTATTGATGTTATTGATGCTATTGATGCTATTGATGCTATTGATGCTATTGATGTTATTGATGCTATTGATGTTATTGATGCTATTGATGCTATTGATGTTATTGATGCTATTGATGTTATTGATGCTATTGATGCTATTGATGCTATTAATGTTATTGATGTTATTGATGCTATTGATGTTATTGATGCTATTGATGTTATTGATGCTATTGATGTTATTGATGCTATTGATGGTAATGATGCTATTGATGCTATTGATGCTATTGATGTTATTGATGCTATTGATGCTATTGATGCTATTGATGTTATTGATGCTATTGATGTTATTGATGCTATTGATGCTATTGATGTTATTGATGCTATTGATGTTATTGATGCTATTGATGCTATTGATGCTATTAATGTTATTGATGTTATTGATGCTATTGATGTTATTGATGCTATTGATGTTATTGATGCTATTGATGTTATTGATGCTATTGATGGTAATGATGCTATTGATGCTATTGATGCTATTGATGTTATTGATGCTATTGATGCTATTGATGCTATTGATGTTATTGATGCTATTGATGTTATTGATGCTATTGATGCTATTGATGCTATTAATGTTATTGATGTTATTGATGCTATTGATGTTATTGATGCTATTGATGTTATTATGCTATTGATGTTATTGATGCTATTGATGGTATTGATGCTATTGATGCTATTGATGCTATTGATGTTATTGATGCCATTGATGCTATTGATGCTATTGATGTTATTGATGTTATTATGCTATTGATGTTATTGATGCTATTGATGGTATTGATGCTATTGATGCTATTGATGCTATTGATGTTATTGATGCTATTGATGCTATTGATGCTATTGATGTTATTGATGCTATTGATGCTATTGATGCTATTGATGTTATTGATGCTATTGATGCTATTGATGCTGTTGATGTTATTGATGTTATTGATGCTATTGATGTTATTGATGTTATTGATGTTATTGATGCTATTGATGTTATTGATGTTATTGATGCTATTGATGCTATTGATGCTATTGATGTTATTGATGCTAATGATGTTATTGATGCTATTGATGTTATTGATGCTATTAATGTTATTGATGTTATTGATGTTATTGATGCTATTGATGTTATTATGCTATTGATGTTATTGATGCTATTGAGGTATTGATGCTATTGATGCTATTGATGCTATTGATGTTATTGATGCCATTGATGCTATTGATGCTATTGATGTTATTGATGTTATTATGCTATTGATGTTATTGATGCTATTGATGGTATTGATGCTATTGATGCTATTGATGCTATTGATGTTATTGATGCTATTGATGCTATTGATGCTATTGATGTTATTGATGCTATTGATGCTATTGATGCTATTGATGTTATTGATGCTATTGATGCTATTGATGCTGTTGATGTTATTGATGTTATTGATGCTATTGATGTTATTGATGTTATTGATGTTATTGATGCTATTGATGTTATTGATGTTATTGATGCTATTGATGCTATTGATGCTATTGATGTTATTGATGCTAATGATGTTATTGATGCTATTGATGTTATTGATGCTATTAATGTTATTGATGTTATTGATGTTATTGATGCTATTGATGTTATTGATGTTATTGATGTTATTGATGTTATTGATGCTATTGATGCTATTGATGCTATTGATGCTATTGATGTTATTGATGCTATTGATGTTATTGATGCTATTGATGCTATTGATGTTATTGATGCTATTGATGTTATTGATGCTATTAATGCTATTGATGCTATTAATGTTATTGATGTTATTGATGCTATTGATGTTATTGATGCTATTGATGTTATTGATGCTATTGATGTTATTGATGCTATTGATGGTATTGATGCTATTGATGCTATTGATGCTATTGATGTTATTGATGCTATTGATGCTATTGATGCTATTGATGTTATTGATGCTATTGATGTTATTGATGCTATTGATGCTATTGATGTTATTGATGCTATTGATGTTATTGATGCTATTGATGCTATTGATGCTATTAATGTTATTGATGTTATTGATGCTATTGATGTTATTGATGCTATTGATGTTATTATGCTATTGATGTTATTGATGCTATTGATGGTATTGATGCTATTGATGCTATTGATGCTATTGATGTTATTGATGCTATTGATGCTATTGATGCTATTGATGTTATTGATGCTATTGATGCTATTGATGCTATTGATGTTATTGATGCTATTGATGCTATTGATGCTGTTGATGTTATTGATGTTATTGATGCTATTGATGTTATTGATGCTATTGATGCTATTGATGTTATTGATGCTATTGATGTTATTGATGCTATTGATGCTATTGATGCTATTAATGTTATTGATGTTATTGATGCTATTGATGTTATTGATGCTATTGATGTTATTATGCTATTGATGTTATTGATGCTATTGATGGTATTGATGCTATTGATGCTATTGATGCTATTGATGTTATTGATGCTATTGATGCTATTGATGCTATTGATGTTATTGATGCTATTGATGCTATTGATGCTATTGATGTTATTGATGCTATTGATGCTATTGATGCTGTTGATGTTATTGATGTTATTGATGCTATTGATGTTATTGATGTTATTGATGTTATTGATGCTATTGATGTTATTGATGTTATTGATGCTATTGATGCTATTGATGTTATTGATGCTAATGATGTTATTGATGTTATTGATGCTATTGATGTTATTGATGTTATTGATGCTATTGATGCTATTGATGCTATTGATGTTATTGATGCTAATGATGTTATTGATGCTATTGATGTTATTGATGCTATTAATGTTATTGATGTTATTGATGTTATTGATGCTATTAATGCTATTAATGTTATTGATGCTATTGATGCTATTGATGCTATTGATGCTATTGATGTTATTGATGCTATTGATGTTATTGATGCTATTGATGCTATTGATGTTATTGATGCTATTGATGTTATTGATGCTATTGATGCTATTGATGCTATTAATGTTATTGATGTTATTGATGCTATTGATGTTATTGATGCTATTGATGTTATTATGCTATTGATGTTATTGATGCTATTGATGGTATTGATGCTATTGATGCTATTGATGCTATTGATGTTATTGATGCTATTGATGCTATTGATGCTATTGATGTTATTGATGCTATTGATGCTATTGATGCTATTGATGTTATTGATGCTATTGATGCTATTGATGCTGTTGATGTTATTGATGTTATTGATGCTATTGATGTTATTGATGTTATTGATGTTATTGATGCTATTGATGTTATTGATGTTATTGATGCTATTGATGCTATTGATGCTATTGATGTTATTGATGCTAATGATGTTATTGATGCTATTGATGTTATTGATGCTATTAATGTTATTGATGTTATTGATGTTATTGATGCTATTGATGTTATTGATGTTATTGATGTTATTGATGTTATTGATGTTTTTGATGTTATTGATGTTATTGATGTTATTAATGTTATTGATGTTATTGATGTTATTGATGTTATTGATGCTATTGATGTTATTGATGTTATTGATGTTATTGATGCTATTGATGCTATTGATGCTATTGATGTTATTGATGTTATTGATGTTATTGATGTTATTGATGTTATTAATGTTATTGATGTTATTGATGTTATTGATGTTATTGATGCTATTGATGTTATTGATGTTATTGATGTTATTGATGCTATTGATGTTATTGATGCTATTGATGTTATTGATGTTATTGATGCTATTGATGCTATTGATGTTATTGATGCTAATGATGTTATTGATGCTATTGATGTTATTGATGCTATTAATGTTATTGATGTTATTGATGCTATTGATGCTATTGATGCTATTGATGTTATTGATGTTATTGATGCTATTGATGTTATTGATGTTATTGATGCTATTGATGCTATTGATGTTATTGATGTTATTAATGTTATTAATGTTATTGATGCTATTGATGCTATTGATGTTATTAATGTTATTGATGCTATTGATGTTATTGATGTTATTGATGCTATTGATGTTATTGATGTTATTGATGCTATTGATGTTATTGATGCTATTGATGTTATTGATGCTATTGATGTTATTGATGTTATTGATGCTATTGATGTTATTGATGCTATTGATGTTATTGATGCTATTGATGCTATTGATGTTATTGATGCTATTGATGCTATTGATGCTAGTGATGTTATTGATGCTATTGATGTTATTGATGCTATTGATGTTATTGATGCTATTGATGTTATTGATGCTATTGATGGTATTGATGCTATTGATGCTATTGATGCTATTGATGTTATTGATGCTATTGCTGCTATTGATGCTATTGATGTTATTGATGCTATTGATGTTATTGATGCTATTGATGCTATTGATGTTATTGATGCTATTGATGTTATTGATGCTATTGATGCTATTGATGCTATTAATGTTATTGATGTTATTGATGCTATTGATGTTATTGATGCTATTGATGTTATTATGCTATTGATGTTATTGATGCTATTGATGGTATTGATGCTATTGATGCTATTGATGCTATTGATGTTATTGATGCTATTGATGCTATTGATGCTATTGATGTTATTGATGCTATTGATGCTATTGATGCTATTGATGTTATTGATGCTATTGATGCTATTGATGCTGTTGATGTTATTGATGTTATTGATGCTATTGATGTTATTGATGTTATTGATGTTATTGATGCTATTGATGTTATTGATGTTATTGATGCTATTGATGCTATTGATGCTATTGATGTTATTGATGCTAATGATGTTATTGATGCTATTGATGTTATTGATGCTATTAATGTTATTGATGTTATTGATGTTATTGATGCTATTGATGTTATTGATGTTATTGATGTTATTGATGTTATTGATGCTATTGATGCTATTGATGCTATTGATGCTATTGATGTTATTGATGCTATTGATGTTATTGATGCTATTGATGCTATTGATGTTATTGATGCTATTGATGTTATTGATGCTATTGATGCTATTGATGCTATTAATGCTATTGATGTTATTAATGCTGTTGATGCTATTGATGTTTTTGATGCTATTGATGCTATTGATGATATTAATGCTATTGATGCTATTAATGTTATTGATGATATTGATGTTATTGATGTTATTGATGTTATTGATGTTATTGATGCTATTGATGTTATTGATGCTATTAATGTTATTGATGCTATTGATGCTATTGATGCTATTGATGTTATTGATGTTATTGATGCTATTGATGCTATTGATGTTATTGATGCTATTGATGCTATTGATGCTATTGATGTTATTGATGTTATTGATGCTATTGATGCTATTAATGTTATTGATGTTATTGATGCTATTGATGTTATTGATGCTATTGATGTTATTGATGCTATTGCTGTTATTGATGCTATTGATGGTATTGATGCTATTGATGCTATTGATGCTATTGATGTTATTGATGCTATTGATGCTATTGATGCTATTGATGTTATTGATGCTATTGATGTTATTGATGCTATTGATGTTATTGATGCTATTGATGGTATTGATGCTATTGATGCTATTGATGCTATTGATGTTATTGATGCTATTGATGCTATTGATGCTATTGATGTTATTGATGCTATTGATGTTATTGATGCTATTGATGTTATTGATGCTATTGATGCTATTGATGCTATTGATGTTATTGATGCTATTGATGTTATTGATGCTATTGATGCTATTGATGCTATTAATACTATTGATGTTATTAATGCTGTTGATGCTATTGATGTTTTTGATGCTATTGATGCTATTGATGATATTAATGCTATTGATGCTATTAATGTTATTGATGATATTGATGTTATTGATGTTATTGATGTTATTGATGTTATTGATGCTATTGATGTTATTGATGCTATTAATGTTATTGATGCTATTGATGCTATTGATGCTATTGATGTTATTGATGTTATTGATGCTATTGATGCTATTGATGTTATTGATGCTATTGATGCTATTGATGCTATTGATGTTATTGATGTTATTGATGCTATTGATGCTATTAATGTTATTGATGTTATTGATGCTATTGATGTTATTGATGCTATTGATGTTATTGATGCTATTGATGTTATTGATGCTATTGATGGTATTGATGCTATTGATGCTATTGATGCTATTGATGTTATTGATGCTATTGATGCTATTGATGCTATTGATGTTATTGATGCTATTGATGTTATTGATGCTATTGATGCTATTGATGTTATTGATGCTATTGATGTTATTGATGCTATTGATGCTATTGATGCTATTAATGTTATTGATGTTATTGATGCTATTGATGTTATTGATGCTATTGATGTTATTATGCTATTGATGTTATTGATGCTATTGATGGTATTGATGCTATTGATGCTATTGATGCTATTGATGTTATTGATGCTATTGATGCTATTGATGCTATTGATGTTATTGATGCTATTGATGCTATTGATGCTATTGATGTTATTGATGCTATTGATGCTATTGATGTTATTGATGCTATTGATGTTATTGATGTTATTGATGCTATTGATGCTATTGATGTTATTGATGCTAATGATGTTATTGATGCTATTGATGTTATTGATGCTATTAATGTTATTGATGTTATTGATGCTATTGATGCTATTGATGCTATTGATGTTATTGATCTTATTGATGCTATTGATGTTATTGATGTTATTGATGCTATTGATGCTATTGATGTTATTGATGTTATTAATGTTATTAATGTTATTGATGCTATTGATGCTATTGATGTTATTAATGTTATTGATGCTATTGATGTTATTGATGTTATTGATGCTATTGATGTTATTGATGCTATTGATGTTATTGATGCTATTGATGTTATTGATGCTATTGATGTTATTGATGTTATTGATGCTATTGATGTTATTGATGCTATTAATGTTATTGATGTTATTGATGTTATTGATGCTATTGATGTTATTGATGTTATTGATGTTATTGATGTTATTGATGTTATTGATGTTATTGATGTTATTGATGTTATTGATGTTATTAATGTTATTGATGTTATTGATGTTATTGATGTTATTGATGCTATTGATGTTATTGATGCTATTGATGTTATTGATGCTATTGATGTTATTGATGCTATTGATGGTATTGATGCTATTGATGCTATTGATGCTATTGATGTTATTGATGCTATTGATGCTATTGATGCTATTGATGTTATTGATGCTATTGATGTTATTGATGCTATTGATGCTATTGATGTTATTGATGCTATTGATGTTATTGATGCTATTGATGCTATTGATGCTATTAATGTTATTGATGTTATTGATGCTATTGATGTTATTGATGCTATTGATGTTATTATGCTATTGATGTTATTGATGCTATTGATGGTATTGATGTTATTGATGCTATTGATGCTATTGATGCTATTGATGTTATTGATGCTATTGATGCTATTGATGCTATTGATGCTATTGATGTTATTGATGCTATTGATGTTATTGATGCTATTGATGCTATTGATGTTATTGATGCTATTGATGTTATTGATGCTATTGATGCTATTGATGCTATTAATGCTATTGATGTTATTAATGCTGTTGATGCTATTGATGTTTTTGATGCTATTGATGCTATTGATGATATTAATGCTATTGATGCTATTAATGTTATTGATGATATTGATGTTATTGATGTTATTGATGTTATTGATGTTATTGATGCTATTGATGTTATTGATGCTATTAATGTTATTGATGCTATTGATGCTATTGATGCTATTGATGTTATTGATGTTATTGATGCTATTGATGCTATTGATGTTATTGATGCTATTGATGCTATTGATGCTATTGATGTTATTGATGTTATTGATGCTATTGATGCTATTAATGTTATTGATGTTATTGATGCTATTGATGTTATTGATGCTATTGATGTTATTGATGCTATTGATGTTATTGATGCTATTGATGGTATTGATGCTATTGATGCTATTGATGCTATTGATGTTATTGATGCTATTGATGCTATTGATGCTATTGATGTTATTGATGCTATTGATGTTATTGATGCTATTGATGCTATTGATGTTATTGATGCTATTGATGTTATTGATGCTATTGATGCTATTGATGCTATTAATGTTATTGATGTTATTGATGCTATTGATGTTATTGATGCTATTGATGTTATTATGCTATTGATGTTATTGATGCTATTGATGGTATTGATGCTATTGATGCTATTGATGCTATTGATGTTATTGATGCTATTGATGCTATTGATGCTATTGATGTTATTGATGCTATTGATGCTATTGATGCTATTGATGTTATTGATGCTATTGATGCTATTGATGCTGTTGATGTTATTGATGTTATTGATGCTATTGATGTTATTGATGTTATTGATGTTATTGATGCTATTGATGTTATTGATGTTATTGATGCTATTGATGCTATTGATGCTATTGATGTTATTGATGCTAATGATGTTATTGATGCTATTGATGTTATTGATGCTATTGATGTTATTGATGTTATTGATGCTATTGATGCTATTGATGCTATTGATGTTATTGATGCTAATGATGTTATTGATGCTATTGATGTTATTGATGCTATTAATGTTATTGATGTTATTGATGTTATTGATGCTATTGATGTTATTGATGTTATTGATGTTATTGATGTTATTGATGCTATTGATGCTATTGATGTTATTGATGCTATTGATGTTATTGATGCTATTGATGCTATTGATGCTATTAATGTTATTGATGTTATTGATGCTATTAATGTTATTGATGCTATTGATGCTATTGATGCTATTGATGTTATTGATGCTATTGATGCTATTGATGCTATTAATGTTATTGATGTTATTGATGCTATTAATGTTATTGATGCTATTGATGCTATTGATGCTATTGATGTTATTGATGCTATTGATGCTATTGATGCTATTAATGTTATTAATGTTATTGATGCTATTGATGTTATTGATGCTATTGATGTTATTGATGCTATTGATGTTATTGATGCTATTGATGGTATTGATGCTATTGATGCTATTGATGCTATTGATGTTATTGATGCTATTAATGCTATTGATGCTATTAATGTTATTGATGATATTGATGTTATTGATGTTATTGATGTTATTGATGTTATTGATGCTATTGATGTTATTGATGCTATTAATGTTATTGATGCTATTGATGCTATTGATGCTATTGATGTTATTGATGTTATTGATGCTATTGATGCTATTGATGTTATTGATGCTATTGATGCTATTGATGCTATTGATGTTATTGATGTTATTGATGCTATTGATGCTATTAATGTTATTGATGTTATTGATGCTATTGATGTTATTGATGCTATTGATGTTATTGATGCTATTGATGTTATTGATGCTATTGATGGTATTGATGCTATTGATGCTATTGATGCTATTGATGTTATTGATGCTATTGATGCTATTGATGCTATTGATGTTATTGATGCTATTGATGTTATTGATGCTATTGATGCTATTGATGTTATTGATGCTATTGATGTTATTGATGCTATTGATGCTATTGATGCTATTAATGTTATTGATGTTATTGATGCTATTGATGTTATTGATGCTATTGATGTTATTATGCTATTGATGTTATTGATGCTATTGATGGTATTGATGCTATTGATGCTATTGATGCTATTGATGTTATTGATGCTATTGATGCTATTGATGCTATTGATGTTATTAATGCTATTGATGCTATTGATGCTATTGATGTTATTGATGCTATTGATGCTATTGATGTTATTGATGCTATTGATGTTATTGATGTTATTGATGCTATTGATGCTATTGATGTTATTGATGCTAATGATGTTATTGATGCTATTGATGTTATTGATGCTATTAATGTTATTGATGTTATTGATGCTATTGATGCTATTGATGCTATTGATGTTATTGATCTTATTGATGCTATTGATGTTATTGATGTTATTGATGCTATTGATGCTATTGATGTTATTGATGTTATTAATGTTATTAATGTTATTGATGCTATTGATGCTATTGATGTTATTAATGTTATTGATGCTATTGATGTTATTGATGTTATTGATGCTATTGATGTTATTGATGCTATTGATGTTATTGATGCTATTGATGTTATTGATGCTATTGATGTTATTGATGTTATTGATGCTATTGATGTTATTGATGCTATTAATGTTATTGATGTTATTGATGTTATTGATGCTATTGATGTTATTGATGTTATTGATGTTATTGATGTTATTGATGTTATTGATGTTATTGATGTTATTGATGTTATTGATGTTATTAATGTTATTGATGTTATTGATGTTATTGATGTTATTGATGCTATTGATGTTATTGATGCTATTGATGTTATTGATGCTATTGATGTTATTGATGCTATTGATGGTATTGATGCTATTGATGCTATTGATGCTATTGATGTTATTGATGCTATTGATGCTATTGATGCTATTGATGTTATTGATGCTATTGATGTTATTGATGCTATTGATGCTATTGATGTTATTGATGCTATTGATGTTATTGATGCTATTGATGCTATTGATGCTATTAATGTTATTGATGTTATTGATGCTATTGATGTTATTGATGCTATTGATGTTATTATGCTATTGATGTTATTGATGCTATTGATGGTATTGATGTTATTGATGCTATTGATGCTATTGATGCTATTGATGTTATTGATGCTATTGATGCTATTGATGCTATTGATGCTATTGATGTTATTGATGCTATTGATGTTATTGATGCTATTGATGCTATTGATGTTATTGATGCTATTGATGTTATTGATGCTATTGATGCTATTGATGCTATTAATGCTATTGATGTTATTAATGCTGTTGATGCTATTGATGTTTTTGATGCTATTGATGCTATTGATGATATTAATGCTATTGATGCTATTAATGTTATTGATGATATTGATGTTATTGATGTTATTGATGTTATTGATGTTATTGATGCTATTGATGTTATTGATGCTATTAATGTTATTGATGCTATTGATGCTATTGATGCTATTGATGTTATTGATGTTATTGATGCTATTGATGCTATTGATGTTATTGATGCTATTGATGCTATTGATGCTATTGATGTTATTGATGTTATTGATGCTATTGATGCTATTAATGTTATTGATGTTATTGATGCTATTGATGTTATTGATGCTATTGATGTTATTGATGCTATTGATGTTATTGATGCTATTGATGGTATTGATGCTATTGATGCTATTGATGCTATTGATGTTATTGATGCTATTGATGCTATTGATGCTATTGATGTTATTGATGCTATTGATGTTATTGATGCTATTGATGCTATTGATGTTATTGATGCTATTGATGTTATTGATGCTATTGATGCTATTGATGCTATTAATGTTATTGATGTTATTGATGCTATTGATGTTATTGATGCTATTGATGTTATTATGCTATTGATGTTATTGATGCTATTGATGGTATTGATGCTATTGATGCTATTGATGCTATTGATGTTATTGATGCTATTGATGCTATTGATGCTATTGATGTTATTGATGCTATTGATGCTATTG
Organism: Altica lythri; assembly: GCA_964028335.1. Lineage (NCBI taxonomy): Eukaryota > Metazoa > Arthropoda > Insecta > Coleoptera > Chrysomelidae > Altica > Altica lythri. Next base: position 49,253 of record CAXIIO010000576.1, on the reverse strand, counting down.
ATGCTATTGATGTTATTGATGCTATTGATGCTATTGATGCTGTTGATGTTATTGATGTTATTGATGCTATTGATGTTATTGATGTTATTGATGTTATTGATGCTATTGATGTTATTGATGTTATTGATGCTATTGATGCTATTGATGCTATTGATGTTATTGATGCTAATGATGTTATTGATGCTATTGATGTTATTGATGCTATTAATGTTATTGATGTTATTGATGTTATTGATGCTATTGATGTTATTGATGTTATTGATGTTATTGATGTTATTGATGCTATTGATGCTATTGATGCTATTGATGCTATTGATGTTATTGATGCTATTGATGTTATTGATGCTATTGATGCTATTGATGTTATTGATGCTATTGATGTTATTGATGCTATTGATGCTATTGATGCTATTAATGTTATTGATGTTATTGATGCTATTAATGTTATTGATGCTATTGATGCTATTGATGCTATTGATGTTATTGATGCTATTGATGCTATTGATGCTATTAATGTTATTAATGTTATTGATGCTATTGATGTTATTGATGCTATTGATGTTATTGATGCTATTGATGTTATTGATGCTATTGATGGTATTGATGCTATTGATGCTATTGATGCTATTGATGTTATTGATGCTATTGATGCTATTGATGCTATTGATGTTATTGATGCTATTGATGTTATTGATGCTATTGATGCTATTGATGTTATTGATGCTATTGATGTTATTGATGCTATTGATGCTATTGATGCTATTAATGTTATTGATGTTATTGATGCTATTGATGTTATTGATGCTATTGATGTTATTATGCTATTGATGTTATTGATGCTATTGATGGTATTGATGCTATTAATGCTATTGATGCTATTGATGTTATTGATGCTATTGATGCTATTGATGCTATTGATGTTATTGATGCTATTGATGTTATTGATGCTATTGATGTTATTGATGCTATTGATGCTATTGATGCTGTTGATGTTATTGATGTTATTGATGCTATTGATGTTATTGATGCTATTGATGTTATTGATGCTATTGATGTTATTGATGCTATTGATGGTATTGATGCTATTGATGCTATTGATGCTATTGATGTTATTGATGCTATTGATGCTATTGATGCTATTGATGTTATTGATGCTATTGATGCTATTAATGTTATTGATGTTATTGATGCTATTAATGTTATTGATGCTATTGATGCTATTGATGCTATTGATGTTATTGATGTTATTGATGCTATTGATGCTATTGATGTTATTGATGCTATTGATGCTATTGATGCTATTGATGTTATTGATGTTATTGATGCTATTGATGCTATTAATGTTATTAATGTTATTGATGCTATTGATGTTATTGATGCTATTGATGTTATTGATGCTATTGATGTTATTGATGCTATTGATGGTATTGATGCTATTGATGCTATTGATGCTATTGATGTTATTGATGCTATTGATGCTATTGATGCTATTGATGTTATTGATGCTATTGATGTTATTGATGTTATTGATGCTATTGATGCTATTGATGCTATTGATGTTATTGATGCTAATGATGTTATTGATGCTATTGATGTTATTGATGCTATTAATGTTATTGATGTTATTGATGTTATTGATGCTATTGATGTTATTGATGTTATTGATGTTATTGATGTTATTGATGCTATTGATGCTATTGATGCTATTGATGCTATTGATGTTATTGATGCTATTGATGTTATTGATGCTATTGATGCTATTGATGTTATTGATGCTATTGATGTTATTGATGCTATTGATGCTATTGATGCTATTAATGTTATTGATGTTATTGATGCTATTGATGTTATTGATGCTATTGATGTTATTGATGCTATTGATGTTATTGATGCTATTGATGGTATTGATGCTATTGATGCTATTGATGCTATTGATGTTATTGATGCTATTGATGCTATTGATGCTATTGATGTTATTGATGCTATTGATGCTATTGATGCTATTGATGTTATTGATGCTATTGATGCTATTGATGCTATTGATGTTATTGATGCTATTGATGTTATTGATGCTATTGATGCTATTGATGTTATTGATGCTATTGATGTTATTGATGCTATTGATGCTATTGATGCTATTAATGTTATTGATGTTATTGATGCTATTGATGTTATTGATGCTATTGATGTTATTATGCTATTGATGTTATTGATGCTATTGATGGTATTGATGCTATTGATGCTATTGATGCTATTGATGTTATTGATGCTATTGATGCTATTGATGCTGTTGATGTTATTGATGTTATTGATGCTATTGATGTTATTGATGCTATTGATGCTATTGATGTTATTGATGCTATTGATGCTATTGATGCTATTGATGTTATTGATGCTATTGATGCTATTGATGCTGTTGATGTTATTGATGTTATTGATGCTATTGATGTTATTGATGCTATTGATGCTATTGATGTTATTGATGCTATTGATGCTATTGATGCTATTGATGTTATTGATGCTATTGATGCTATTGATGCTATTGATGTTATTGATGCTATTGATGTTATTGATGCTATTGATGCTATTGATGTTATTGATGCTATTGATGTTATTGATGCTATTGATGCTATTGATGCTATTAATGTTATTGATGTTATTGATGCTATTGATGTTATTGATGCTATTGATGTTATTATGCTATTGATGTTATTGATGCTATTGATGGTATTGATGCTATTGATGCTATTGATGCTATTGATGTTATTGATGCTATTGATGCTATTGATGCTATTGATGTTATTGATGCTATTGATGCTATTGATGCTATTGATGTTATTGATGCTATTGATGCTATTGATGCTGTTGATGTTATTGATGTTATTGATGCTATTGATGTTATTGATGCTATTGATGCTATTGATGTTATTGATGCTATTGATGCTATTGATGCTATTGATGTTATTGATGCTATTGATGCTATTGATGCTGTTGATGTTATTGATGTTATTGATGCTATTGATGTTATTGATGCTATTGATGCTATTGATGTTATTGATGCTATTGATGCTATTGATGCTATTGATGTTATTGATGCTATTGATGCTATTGATGCTATTGATGTTATTGATGCTATTGATGCTATTGATGCTGTTGATGTTATTGATGTTATTGATGCTATTGATGTTATTGATGCTATTGATGCTATTGATGTTATTGATGCTATTGATGCTATTGATGCTATTGATGTTATTGATGCTATTGATGCTATTGATGCTGTTGATGTTATTGATGTTATTGATGCTATTGATGTTATTGATGTTATTGATGTTATTGATGCTATTGATGTTATTGATGTTATTGATGCTATTGATGCTATTGATGCTATTGATGCTATTGATGTTATTGATGCTATTGATGTTATTGATGCTATTGATGCTATTGATGTTATTGATGCTATTGATGTTATTGATGCTATTGATGCTATTGATGCTATTAATGTTATTGATGTTATTGATGCTATTGATGTTATTGATGCTATTGATGTTATTGATGCTATTGATGTTATTGATGCTATTGATGGTAATGATGCTATTGATGCTATTGATGCTATTGATGTTATTGATGCTATTGATGCTATTGATGCTATTGATGTTATTGATGCTATTGATGTTATTGATGCTATTGATGCTATTGATGTTATTGATGCTATTGATGTTATTGATGCTATTGATGCTATTGATGCTATTAATGTTATTGATGTTATTGATGCTATTGATGTTATTGATGCTATTGATGTTATTGATGCTATTGATGTTATTGATGCTATTGATGGTAATGATGCTATTGATGCTATTGATGCTATTGATGTTATTGATGCTATTGATGCTATTGATGCTATTGATGTTATTGATGCTATTGATGTTATTGATGCTATTGATGCTATTGATGCTATTAATGTTATTGATGTTATTGATGCTATTGATGTTATTGATGCTATTGATGTTATTATGCTATTGATGTTATTGATGCTATTGATGGTATTGATGCTATTGATGCTATTGATGCTATTGATGTTATTGATGCCATTGATGCTATTGATGCTATTGATGTTATTGATGTTATTATGCTATTGATGTTATTGATGCTATTGATGGTATTGATGCTATTGATGCTATTGATGCTATTGATGTTATTGATGCTATTGATGCTATTGATGCTATTGATGTTATTGATGCTATTGATGCTATTGATGCTATTGATGTTATTGATGCTATTGATGCTATTGATGCTGTTGATGTTATTGATGTTATTGATGCTATTGATGTTATTGATGTTATTGATGTTATTGATGCTATTGATGTTATTGATGTTATTGATGCTATTGATGCTATTGATGCTATTGATGTTATTGATGCTAATGATGTTATTGATGCTATTGATGTTATTGATGCTATTAATGTTATTGATGTTATTGATGTTATTGATGCTATTGATGTTATTGATGTTATTGATGTTATTGATGTTATTGATGCTATTGATGCTATTGATGCTATTGATGCTATTGATGTTATTGATGCTATTGATGTTATTGATGCTATTGATGCTATTGATGTTATTGATGCTATTGATGTTATTGATGCTATTGATGCTATTGATGCTATTAATGTTATTGATGTTATTGATGCTATTGATGTTATTGATGCTATTGATGTTATTGATGCTATTGATGTTATTGATGCTATTGATGGTATTGATGCTATTGATGCTATTGATGCTATTGATGTTATTGATGCTATTGATGCTATTGATGCTATTGATGTTATTGATGCTATTGATGTTATTGATGCTATTGATGCTATTGATGTTATTGATGCTATTGATGTTATTGATGCTATTGATGCTATTGATGCTATTAATGTTATTGATGTTATTGATGCTATTGATGTTATTGATGCTATTGATGTTATTATGCTATTGATGTTATTGATGCTATTGATGGTATTGATGCTATTGATGCTATTGATGCTATTGATGTTATTGATGCTATTGATGCTATTGATGCTATTGATGTTATTGATGCTATTGATGCTATTGATGCTATTGATGTTATTGATGCTATTGATGCTATTGATGCTGTTGATGTTATTGATGTTATTGATGCTATTGATGTTATTGATGCTATTGATGCTATTGATGTTATTGATGCTATTGATGTTATTGATGCTATTAATGCTATTGATGCTATTAATGTTATTGATGTTATTGATGCTATTGATGTTATTGATGCTATTGATGTTATTATGCTATTGATGTTATTGATGCTATTGATGCTATTGATGCTATTGATGCTATTGATGTTATTGATGCTATTGATGCTATTGATGCTATTGATGTTATTGATGCTATTGATGCTATTGATGCTATTGATGTTATTGATGCTATTGATGCTATTGATGCTGTTGATGTTATTGATGTTATTGATGCTATTGATGTTATTGATGTTATTGATGTTATTGATGCTATTGATGTTATTGATGTTATTGATGCTATTGATGCTATTGATGCTATTGATGTTATTGATGCTAATGATGTTATTGATGTTATTGATGCTATTGATGTTATTGATGTTATTGATGCTATTGATGCTATTGATGCTATTGATGTTATTGATGCTAATGATGTTATTGATGCTATTGATGTTATTGATGCTATTAATGTTATTGATGTTATTGATGTTATTGATGCTATTAATGCTATTAATGTTATTGATGCTATTGATGCTATTGATGCTATTGATGCTATTGATGTTATTGATGCTATTGATGTTATTGATGCTATTGATGCTATTGATGTTATTGATGCTATTGATGTTATTGATGCTATTGATGCTATTGATGCTATTAATGTTATTGATGTTATTGATGCTATTGATGTTATTGATGCTATTGATGTTATTATGCTATTGATGTTATTGATGCTATTGATGGTATTGATGCTATTGATGCTATTGATGCTATTGATGTTATTGATGCTATTGATGCTATTGATGCTATTGATGTTATTGATGCTATTGATGCTATTGATGCTATTGATGTTATTGATGCTATTGATGCTATTGATGCTGTTGATGTTATTGATGTTATTGATGCTATTGATGTTATTGATGTTATTGATGTTATTGATGCTATTGATGTTATTGATGTTATTGATGCTATTGATGCTATTGATGCTATTGATGTTATTGATGCTAATGATGTTATTGATGCTATTGATGTTATTGATGCTATTAATGTTATTGATGTTATTGATGTTATTGATGCTATTGATGTTATTGATGTTATTGATGTTATTGATGTTATTGATGTTTTTGATGTTATTGATGTTATTGATGTTATTAATGTTATTGATGTTATTGATGTTATTGATGTTATTGATGCTATTGATGTTATTGATGTTATTGATGTTATTGATGCTATTGATGCTATTGATGCTATTGATGTTATTGATGTTATTGATGTTATTGATGTTATTGATGTTATTAATGTTATTGATGTTATTGATGTTATTGATGTTATTGATGCTATTGATGTTATTGATGTTATTGATGTTATTGATGCTATTGATGTTATTGATGCTATTGATGTTATTGATGTTATTGATGCTATTGATGCTATTGATGTTATTGATGCTAATGATGTTATTGATGCTATTGATGTTATTGATGCTATTAATGTTATTGATGTTATTGATGCTATTGATGCTATTGATGCTATTGATGTTATTGATCTTATTGATGCTATTGATGTTATTGATGTTATTGATGCTATTGATGCTATTGATGTTATTGATGTTATTAATGTTATTAATGTTATTGATGCTATTGATGCTATTGATGTTATTAATGTTATTGATGCTATTGATGTTATTGATGTTATTGATGCTATTGATGTTATTGATGCTATTGATGTTATTGATGCTATTGATGTTATTGATGCTATTGATGTTATTGATGTTATTGATGCTATTGATGTTATTGATGCTATTGATGTTATTGATGCTATTGATGCTATTGATGTTATTGATGCTATTGATGCTATTGATGCTAGTGATGTTATTGATGCTATTGATGTTATTGATGCTATTGATGTTATTGATGCTATTGATGTTATTGATGCTATTGATGGTATTGATGCTATTGATGCTATTGATGCTATTGATGTTATTGATGCTATTGATGCTATTGATGCTATTGATGTTATTGATGCTATTGATGTTATTGATGCTATTGATGCTATTGATGTTATTGATGCTATTGATGTTATTGATGCTATTGATGCTATTGATGCTATTAATGTTATTGATGTTATTGATGCTATTGATGTTATTGATGCTATTGATGTTATTATGCTATTGATGTTATTGATGCTATTGATGGTATTGATGCTATTGATGCTATTGATGCTATTGATGTTATTGATGCTATTGATGCTATTGATGCTATTGATGTTATTGATGCTATTGATGCTATTGATGCTATTGATGTTATTGATGCTATTGATGCTATTGATGCTGTTGATGTTATTGATGTTATTGATGCTATTGATGTTATTGATGTTATTGATGTTATTGATGCTATTGATGTTATTGATGTTATTGATGCTATTGATGCTATTGATGCTATTGATGTTATTGATGCTAATGATGTTATTGATGCTATTGATGTTATTGATGCTATTAATGTTATTGATGTTATTGATGTTATTGATGCTATTGATGTTATTGATGTTATTGATGTTATTGATGTTATTGATGCTATTGATGCTATTGATGCTATTGATGCTATTGATGTTATTGATGCTATTGATGTTATTGATGCTATTGATGCTATTGATGTTATTGATGCTATTGATGTTATTGATGCTATTGATGCTATTGATGCTATTAATGCTATTGATGTTATTAATGCTGTTGATGCTATTGATGTTTTTGATGCTATTGATGCTATTGATGATATTAATGCTATTGATGCTATTAATGTTATTGATGATATTGATGTTATTGATGTTATTGATGTTATTGATGTTATTGATGCTATTGATGTTATTGATGCTATTAATGTTATTGATGCTATTGATGCTATTGATGCTATTGATGTTATTGATGTTATTGATGCTATTGATGCTATTGATGTTATTGATGCTATTGATGCTATTGATGCTATTGATGTTATTGATGTTATTGATGCTATTGATGCTATTAATGTTATTGATGTTATTGATGCTATTGATGTTATTGATGCTATTGATGTTATTGATGCTATTGCTGTTATTGATGCTATTGATGGTATTGATGCTATTGATGCTATTGATGCTATTGATGTTATTGATGCTATTGATGCTATTGATGCTATTGATGTTATTGATGCTATTGATGTTATTGATGCTATTGATGTTATTGATGCTATTGATGGTATTGATGCTATTGATGCTATTGATGCTATTGATGTTATTGATGCTATTGATGCTATTGATGCTATTGATGTTATTGATGCTATTGATGTTATTGATGCTATTGATGTTATTGATGCTATTGATGCTATTGATGCTATTGATGTTATTGATGCTATTGATGTTATTGATGCTATTGATGCTATTGATGCTATTAATACTATTGATGTTATTAATGCTGTTGATGCTATTGATGTTTTTGATGCTATTGATGCTATTGATGATATTAATGCTATTGATGCTATTAATGTTATTGATGATATTGATGTTATTGATGTTATTGATGTTATTGATGTTATTGATGCTATTGATGTTATTGATGCTATTAATGTTATTGATGCTATTGATGCTATTGATGCTATTGATGTTATTGATGTTATTGATGCTATTGATGCTATTGATGTTATTGATGCTATTGATGCTATTGATGCTATTGATGTTATTGATGTTATTGATGCTATTGATGCTATTAATGTTATTGATGTTATTGATGCTATTGATGTTATTGATGCTATTGATGTTATTGATGCTATTGATGTTATTGATGCTATTGATGGTATTGATGCTATTGATGCTATTGATGCTATTGATGTTATTGATGCTATTGATGCTATTGATGCTATTGATGTTATTGATGCTATTGATGTTATTGATGCTATTGATGTTATTGATGCTATTGATGGTATTGATGCTATTGATGCTATTGATGCTATTGATGTTATTGATGCTATTGATGGTATTGATGCTATTGATGCTATTGATGCTATTGATGTTATTGATGCTATTGATGCTATTGATGCTATTGATGTTATTGATGCTATTGATGTTATTGATGCTATTGATGTTATTGATGCTATTGATGGTATTGATGCTATTGATGCTATTGATGCTATTGATGTTATTGATGCTATTGATGCTATTGATGCTATTGATGCTATTGATGTTATTGATGCTATTGATGCTATTGATGTTATTGATGTTATTGATGCTATTGATGCTATTGATGTTATTGATGCTATTGATGCTATTGATGCTATTGATGTTATTGATGTTATTGATGCTATTGATGCTATTAATGTTATTGATGTTATTGATGCTATTAATGTTATTGATGCTATTGATGTTATTGATGCTATTGATGTTATTGATGCTATTGATGGTATTGATGCTATTGATGCTATTGATGCTATTGATGTTATTGATGCTATTGATGCTATTGATGCTATTGATGTTATTGATGCTATTGATGTTATTGATGCTATTGATGCTATTGATGTTATTGATGCTATTGATGTTATTGATGCTATTGATGCTATTGATGCTATTAATGTTATTGATGTTATTGATGCTATTGATGTTATTGATGCTATTGATGTTATTATGCTATTGATGTTATTGATGCTATTGATGGTATTGATGCTATTGATGCTATTGATGCTATTGATGTTATTGATGCTATTGATGCTATTGATGCTATTGATGTTATTGATGCTATTGATGCTATTGATGCTATTGATGTTATTGATGCTATTGATGCTATTGATGCTGTTGATGTTATTGATGTTATTGATGCTATTGATGTTATTGATGTTATTGATGTTATTGATGCTATTGATGTTATTGATGTTATTGATGCTATTGATGCTATTGATGCTATTGATGTTATTGATGCTAATGATGTTATTGATGCTATTGATGTTATTGATGCTATTAATGTTATTGATGTTATTGATGTTATTGATGCTATTGATGTTATTGATGTTATTGATGTTATTGATGTTATTGATGCTATTGATGCTATTGATGCTATTGATGCTATTGATGTTATTGATGCTATTGATGTTATTGATGCTATTGATGCTATTGATGTTATTGATGCTATTGATGTTATTGATGCTATTGATGCTATTGATGCTATTAATGTTATTGATGTTATTGATGCTATTGATGTTATTGATGCTATTGATGTTATTGATGCTATTGATGTTATTGATGCTATTGATGGTATTGATGCTATTGATGCTATTGATGCTATTGATGTTATTGATGCTATTGATGCTATTGATGCTATTGATGTTATTGATGCTATTGATGTTATTGATGCTATTGATGCTATTGATGTTATTGATGCTATTGATGTTATTGATGCTATTGATGCTATTGATGCTATTAATGTTATTGATGTTATTGATGCTATTGATGTTATTGATGCTATTGATGTTATTATGCTATTGATGTTATTGATGCTATTGATGGTATTGATGCTATTGATGCTATTGATGCTATTGATGTTATTGATGCTATTGATGCTATTGATGCTATTGATGTTATTGATGCTATTGATGCTATTGATGCTATTGATGTTATTGATGCTATTGATGCTATTGATGCTGTTGATGTTATTGATGTTATTGATGCTATTGATGTTATTGATGCTATTGATGCTATTGATGTTATTGATGCTATTGATGCTATTGATGCTATTGATGTTATTGATGCTATTGATGCTATTGATGCTGTTGATGTTATTGATGTTATTGATGCTATTGATGTTATTGATGCTATTGATGCTATTGATGTTATTGATGCTATTGATGCTATTGATGCTATTGATGTTATTGATGCTATTGATGCTATTGATGCTATTGATGTTATTGATGCTATTGATGCTATTGATGCTGTTGATGTTATTGATGTTATTGATGCTATTGATGTTATTGATGCTATTGATGCTATTGATGTTATTGATGCTATTGATGCTATTGATGCTATTGATGTTATTGATGCTATTGATGCTATTGATGCTGTTGATGTTATTGATGTTATTGATGCTATTGATGTTATTGATGTTATTGATGTTATTGATGCTATTGATGTTATTGATGTTATTGATGCTATTGATGCTATTGATGCTATTGATGCTATTGATGTTATTGATGCTATTGATGTTATTGATGCTATTGATGCTATTGATGTTATTGATGCTATTGATGTTATTGATGCTATTGATGCTATTGATGCTATTAATGTTATTGATGTTATTGATGCTATTGATGTTATTGATGCTATTGATGTTATTGATGCTATTGATGTTATTGATGCTATTGATGGTATTGATGCTATTGATGCTATTGATGCTATTGATGTTATTGATGCTATTGATGCTATTGATGCTATTGATGTTATTGATGCTATTGATGTTATTGATGCTATTGATGCTATTGATGTTATTGATGCTATTGATGTTATTGATGCTATTGATGCTATTGATGCTATTAATGTTATTGATGTTATTGATGCTATTGATGTTATTGATGCTATTGATGTTATTATGCTATTGATGTTATTGATGCTATTGATGGTATTGATGCTATTGATGCTATTGATGCTATTGATGTTATTGATGCTATTGATGCTATTGATGCTATTGATGTTATTGATGCTATTGATGTTATTGATGCTATTGATGCTATTGATGCTATTAATGTTATTGATGTTATTGATGCTATTGATGTTATTGATGCTATTGATGTTATTATGCTATTGATGTTATTGATGCTATTGATGGTATTGATGCTATTGATGCTATTGATGCTATTGATGTTATTGATGCTATTGATGCTATTGATGCTATTGATGTTATTGATGTTATTATGCTATTGATGTTATTGATGCTATTGATGGTATTGATGCTATTGATGCTATTGATGCTATTGATGTTATTGATGCTATTGATGCTATTGATGCTATTGATGTTATTGATGCTATTGATGCTATTGATGCTATTGATGTTATTGATGCTATTGATGCTATTGATGCTGTTGATGTTATTGATGTTATTGATGCTATTGATGTTATTGATGTTATTGATGTTATTGATACTATTGATGTTATTGATGTTATTGATGCTATTGATGCTATTGATGCTATTGATGTTATTGATGCTAATGATGTTATTGATGCTATTGATGTTATTGATGCTATTAATGTTATTGATGTTATTGATGTTATTGATGCTATTGATGTTATTGATGCTATTGATGCTATTGATGTTATTGATGCTATTGATGCTATTGATGCTATTGATGTTATTGATGCTATTGATGCTATTGATGCTATTGATGTTATTGATGCTAATGATGTTATTGATGCTATTGATGTTATTGATGCTATTAATGTTATTGATGTTATTGATGTTATTGATGCTATTGATGTTATTGATGTTATTGATGTTATTGATGTTATTGATGTTTTTGATGTTATTGATGTTATTGATGTTATTAATGTTATTGATGTTATTGATGTTATTGATGTTATTGATGCTATTGATGTTATTGATGTTATTGATGTTATTGATGCTATTGATGCTATTGATGCTATTGATGTTATTGATGTTATTGATGTTATTGATGTTATTGATGTTATTAATGTTATTGATGTTATTGATGTTATTGATGTTATTGATGCTATTGATGTTATTGATGTTATTGATGTTATTGATGCTATTGATGTTATTGATGCTATTGATGTTATTGATGTTATTGATGCTATTGATGCTATTGATGTTATTGATGCTAATGATGTTATTGATGCTATTGATGTTATTGATGCTATTAATGTTATTGATGTTATTGATGCTATTGATGCTATTGATGCTATTGATGTTATTGATCTTATTGATGCTATTGATGTTATTGATGTTATTGATGCTATTGATGCTATTGATGTTATTGATGTTATTAATGTTATTAATGTTATTGATGCTATTGATGCTATTGATGTTATTAATGTTATTGATGCTATTGATGTTATTGATGTTATTGATGCTATTGATGTTATTGATGCTATTGATGTTATTGATGCTATTGATGTTATTGATGCTATTGATGTTATTGATGTTATTGATGCTATTGATGTTATTGATGCTATTGATGTTATTGATGCTATTGATGCTATTGATGTTATTGATGCTATTGATGCTATTGATGCTAGTGATGTTATTGATGCTATTGATGTTATTGATGCTATTGATGTTATTGATGCTATTAATGTTATTGATGCTATTGATGGTATTGATGCTATTGATGCTATTGATGCTATTGATGTTATTGATGCTATTGATGCTATTGATGCTATTGATGTTATTGATGCTATTGATGTTATTGATGCTATTGATGCTATTGATGTTATTGATGCTATTGATGTTATTGATGCTATTGATGCTATTGATGCTATTAATGTTATTGATGTTATTGATGCTATTGATGTTATTGATGCTATTGATGTTATTATGCTATTGATGTTATTGATGCTATTGATGGTATTGATGTTATTGATGCTATTGATGCTATTGATGCTATTGATGTTATTGATGCTATTGATGCTATTGATGCTATTGATGCTATTGATGTTATTGATGCTATTGATGTTATTGATGCTATTGATGCTATTGATGTTATTGATGCTATTGATGTTATTGATGCTATTGATGCTATTGATGCTATTAATGCTATTGATGTTATTAATGCTGTTGATGCTATTGATGTTTTTGATGCTATTGATGCTATTGATGATATTAATGCTATTGATGCTATTAATGTTATTGATGATATTGATGTTATTGATGTTATTGATGTTATTGATGTTATTGATGCTATTGATGTTATTGATGCTATTAATGTTATTGATGCTATTGATGCTATTGATGCTATTGATGTTATTGATGTTATTGATGCTATTGATGCTATTGATGTTATTGATGCTATTGATGCTATTGATGCTATTGATGTTATTGATGTTATTGATGCTATTGATGCTATTAATGTTATTGATGTTATTGATGCTATTGATGTTATTGATGCTATTGATGTTATTGATGCTATTGCTGTTATTGATGCTATTGATGGTATTGATGCTATTGATGCTATTGATGCTATTGATGTTATTGATGCTATTGATGCTATTGATGCTATTGATGTTATTGATGCTATTGATGTTATTGATGCTATTGATGTTATTGATGCTATTGATGGTATTGATGCTATTGATGCTATTGATGCTATTGATGTTATTGATGCTATTGATGCTATTGATGCTATTGATGTTATTGATGCTATTGATGTTATTGATGCTATTGATGTTATTGATGCTATTGATGCTATTGATGCTATTGATGTTATTGATGCTATTGATGTTATTGATGCTATTGATGCTATTGATGCTATTAATACTATTGATGTTATTAATGCTGTTGATGCTATTGATGTTTTTGATGCTATTGATGCTATTGATGATATTAATGCTATTGATGCTATTAATGTTATTGATGATATTGATGTTATTGATGTTATTGATGTTATTGATGTTATTGATGCTATTGATGTTATTGATGCTATTAATGTTATTGATGCTATTGATGCTATTGATGCTATTGATGTTATTGATGTTATTGATGCTATTGATGCTATTGATGTTATTGATGCTATTGATGCTATTGATGCTATTGATGTTATTGATGTTATTGATGCTATTGATGCTATTAATGTTATTGATGTTATTGATGCTATTGATGTTATTGATGCTATTGATGTTATTGATGCTATTGATGTTATTGATGCTATTGATGGTATTGATGCTATTGATGCTATTGATGCTATTGATGTTATTGATGCTATTGATGCTATTGATGCTATTGATGTTATTGATGCTATTGATGTTATTGATGCTATTGATGTTATTGATGCTATTGATGGTATTGATGCTATTGATGCTATTGATGCTATTGATGTTATTGATGCTATTGATGGTATTGATGCTATTGATGCTATTGATGCTATTGATGTTATTGATGCTATTGATGCTATTGATGCTATTGATGTTATTGATGCTATTGATGTTATTGATGCTATTGATGTTATTGATGCTATTGATGGTATTGATGCTATTGATGCTATTGATGCTATTGATGTTATTGATGCTATTGATGCTATTGATGCTATTGATGCTATTGATGTTATTGATGCTATTGATGCTATTGATGTTATTGATGTTATTGATGCTATTGATGCTATTGATGTTATTGATGCTATTGATGCTATTGATGCTATTGATGTTATTGATGTTATTGATGCTATTGATGCTATTAATGTTATTGATGTTATTGATGCTATTAATGTTATTGATGCTATTGATGTTATTGATGCTATTGATGTTATTGATGCTATTGATGGTATTGATGCTATTGATGCTATTGATGCTATTGATGTTATTGATGCTATTGATGCTATTGATGCTATTGATGTTATTGATGCTATTGATGTTATTGATGCTATTGATGCTATTGATGTTATTGATGCTATTGATGTTATTGATGCTATTGATGCTATTGATGCTATTAATGTTATTGATGTTATTGATGCTATTGATGTTATTGATGCTATTGATGTTATTATGCTATTGATGTTATTGATGCTATTGATGGTATTGATGCTATTGATGCTATTGATGCTATTGATGTTATTGATGCTATTGATGCTATTGATGCTATTGATGTTATTGATGCTATTGATGCTATTGATGCTATTGATGTTATTGATGCTATTGATGCTATTGATGCTGTTGATGTTATTGATGTTATTGATGCTATTGATGTTATTGATGTTATTGATGTTATTGATGCTATTGATGTTATTGATGTTATTGATGCTATTGATGCTATTGATGCTATTGATGTTATTGATGCTAATGATGTTATTGATGCTATTGATGTTATTGATGCTATTAATGTTATTGATGTTATTGATGTTATTGATGCTATTGATGTTATTGATGTTATTGATGTTATTGATGTTATTGATGCTATTGATGCTATTGATGCTATTGATGCTATTGATGTTATTGATGCTATTGATGTTATTGATGCTATTGATGCTATTGATGTTATTGATGCTATTGATGTTATTGATGCTATTGATGCTATTGATGCTATTAATGTTATTGATGTTATTGATGCTATTGATGTTATTGATGCTATTGATGTTATTGATGCTATTGATGTTATTGATGCTATTGATGGTATTGATGCTATTGATGCTATTGATGCTATTGATGTTATTGATGCTATTGATGCTATTGATGCTATTGATGTTATTGATGCTATTGATGTTATTGATGCTATTGATGCTATTGATGTTATTGATGCTATTGATGTTATTGATGCTATTGATGCTATTGATGCTATTAATGTTATTGATGTTATTGATGCTATTGATGTTATTGATGCTATTGATGTTATTATGCTATTGATGTTATTGATGCTATTGATGGTATTGATGCTATTGATGCTATTGATGCTATTGATGTTATTGATGCTATTGATGCTATTGATGCTATTGATGTTATTGATGCTATTGATGCTATTGATGCTATTGATGTTATTGATGCTATTGATGCTATTGATGCTGTTGATGTTATTGATGTTATTGATGCTATTGATGTTATTGATGCTATTGATGCTATTGATGTTATTGATGCTATTGATGCTATTGATGCTATTGATGTTATTGATGCTATTGATGCTATTGATGCTATTGATGTTATTGATGCTATTGATGCTATTGATGCTGTTGATGTTATTGATGTTATTGATGCTATTGATGTTATTGATGCTATTGATGCTATTGATGTTATTGATGCTATTGATGCTATTGATGCTATTGATGTTATTGATGCTATTGATGCTATTGATGCTGTTGATGTTATTGATGTTATTGATGCTATTGATGTTATTGATGTTATTGATGTTATTGATGCTATTGATGTTATTGATGTTATTGATGCTATTGATGCTATTGATGCTATTGATGCTATTGATGTTATTGATGCTATTGATGTTATTGATGCTATTGATGCTATTGATGTTATTGATGCTATTGATGTTATTGATGCTATTGATGCTATTGATGCTATTAATGTTATTGATGTTATTGATGCTATTGATGTTATTGATGCTATTGATGTTATTGATGCTATTGATGTTATTGATGCTATTGATGGTATTGATGCTATTGATGCTATTGATGCTATTGATGTTATTGATGCTATTGATGCTATTGATGCTATTGATGTTATTGATGCTATTGATGTTATTGATGCTATTGATGCTATTGATGTTATTGATGCTATTGATGTTATTGATGCTATTGATGCTATTGATGCTATTAATGTTATTGATGTTATTGATGCTATTGATGTTATTGATGCTATTGATGTTATTATGCTATTGATGTTATTGATGCTATTGATGGTATTGATGCTATTGATGCTATTGATGCTATTGATGTTATTGATGCTATTGATGCTATTGATGCTATTGATGTTATTGATGCTATTGATGTTATTGATGCTATTGATGCTATTGATGCTATTAATGTTATTGATGTTATTGATGCTATTGATGTTATTGATGCTATTGATGTTATTATGCTATTGATGTTATTGATGCTATTGATGGTATTGATGCTATTGATGCTATTGATGCTATTGATGTTATTGATGCTATTGATGCTATTGATGCTATTGATGTTATTGATGTTATTATGCTATTGATGTTATTGATGCTATTGATGGTATTGATGCTATTGATGCTATTGATGCTATTGATGTTATTGATGCTATTGATGCTATTGATGCTATTGATGTTATTGATGCTATTGATGCTATTGATGCTATTGATGTTATTGATGCTATTGATGCTATTGATGCTGTTGATGTTATTGATGTTATTGATGCTATTGATGTTATTGATGTTATTGATGTTATTGATACTATTGATGTTATTGATGTTATTGATGCTATTGATGCTATTGATGCTATTGATGTTATTGATGCTAATGATGTTATTGATGCTATTGATGTTATTGATGCTATTAATGTTATTGATGTTATTGATGTTATTGATGCTATTGATGTTATTGATGCTATTGATGCTATTGATGTTATTGATGCTATTGATGCTATTGATGCTATTGATGTTATTGATGCTATTGATGCTATTGATGCTATTGATGTTATTGATGCTAATGATGTTATTGATGCTATTGATGTTATTGATGCTATTAATGTTATTGATGTTATTGATGTTATTGATGCTATTGATGTTATTGATGTTATTGATGTTATTGATGTTATTGATGTTTTTGATGTTATTGATGTTATTGATGTTATTAATGTTATTGATGTTATTGATGTTATTGATGTTATTGATGCTATTGATGTTATTGATGTTATTGATGTTATTGATGCTATTGATGCTATTGATGCTATTGATGTTATTGATGTTATTGATGTTATTGATGTTATTGATGTTATTAATGTTATTGATGTTATTGATGTTATTGATGTTATTGATGCTATTGATGTTATTGATGTTATTGATGTTATTGATGCTATTGATGTTATTGATGCTATTGATGTTATTGATGTTATTGATGCTATTGATGCTATTGATGTTATTGATGCTAATGATGTTATTGATGCTATTGATGTTATTGATGCTATTAATGTTATTGATGTTATTGATGCTATTGATGCTATTGATGCTATTGATGTTATTGATCTTATTGATGCTATTGATGTTATTGATGTTATTGATGCTATTGATGCTATTGATGTTATTGATGTTATTAATGTTATTAATGTTATTGATGCTATTGATGCTATTGATGTTATTAATGTTATTGATGCTATTGATGTTATTGATGTTATTGATGCTATTGATGTTATTGATGCTATTGATGTTATTGATGCTATTGATGTTATTGATGCTATTGATGTTATTGATGTTATTGATGCTATTGATGTTATTGATGCTATTGATGTTATTGATGCTATTGATGCTATTGATGTTATTGATGCTATTGATGCTATTGATGCTAGTGATGTTATTGATGCTATTGATGTTATTGATGCTATTGATGTTATTGATGCTATTAATGTTATTGATGCTATTGATGGTATTGATGCTATTGATGCTATTGATGCTATTGATGTTATTGATGCTATTGATGCTATTGATGCTATTGATGTTATTGATGCTATTGATGTTATTGATGCTATTGATGCTATTGATGTTATTGATGCTATTGATGTTATTGATGCTATTGATGCTATTGATGCTATTAATGTTATTGATGTTATTGATGCTATTGATGTTATTGATGCTATTGATGTTATTATGCTATTGATGTTATTGATGCTATTGATGGTATTGATGTTATTGATGCTATTGATGCTATTGATGCTATTGATGTTATTGATGCTATTGATGCTATTGATGCTATTGATGCTATTGATGTTATTGATGCTATTGATGTTATTGATGCTATTGATGCTATTGATGTTATTGATGCTATTGATGTTATTGATGCTATTGATGCTATTGATGCTATTAATGCTATTGATGTTATTAATGCTGTTGATGCTATTGATGCTTTTGATGCTATTGATGCTATTGATGATATTAATGCTATTGATGCTATTAATGTTATTGATGATATTGATGTTATTGATGTTATTGATGTTATTGATGTTATTGATGCTATTGATGTTATTGATGCTATTAATGTTATTGATGCTATTGATGCTATTGATGCTATTGATGTTATTGATGTTATTGATGCTATTGATGCTATTGATGTTATTGATGCTATTGATGCTATTGATGCTATTGATGTTATTGATGTTATTGATGCTATTGATGCTATTAATGTTATTGATGTTATTGATGCTATTGATGTTATTGATGCTATTGATGTTATTGATGCTATTGATGTTATTGATGCTATTGATGGTATTGATGCTATTGATGCTATTGATGCTATTGATGTTATTGATGCTATTGATGCTATTGATGCTATTGATGTTATTGATGCTATTGATGTTATTGATGCTATTGATGCTATTGATGTTATTGATGCTATTGATGTTATTGATGCTATTGATGCTATTGATGCTATTAATGTTATTGATGTTATTGATGCTATTGATGTTATTGATGCTATTGATGTTATTATGCTATTGATGTTATTGATGCTATTGATGGTATTGATGCTATTGATGCTATTGATGCTATTGATGTTATTGATGCTATTGATGCTATTGATGCTATTGATGTTATTGATGCTATTGATGCTATTGATGCTATTGATGTTATTGATGCTATTGATGCTATTGATGTTATTGATGCTATTGATGTTATTGATGTTATTGATGCTATTGATGCTATTGATGTTATTGATGCTAATGATGTTATTGATGCTATTGATGTTATTGATGCTATTAATGTTATTGATGTTATTGATGCTATTGATGCTATTGATGCTATTGATGTTATTGATCTTATTGATGCTATTGATGTTATTGATGTTATTGATGCTATTGATGCTATTGATGTTATTGATGTTATTAATGTTATTAATGTTATTGATGCTATTGATGCTATTGATGTTATTAATGTTATTGATGCTATTGATGTTATTGATGTTATTGATGCTATTGATGTTATTGATGCTATTGATTTTATTGATGCTATTGATGTTATTGATGCTATTGATGTTATTGATGTTATTGATGCTATTGATGTTATTGATGCTATTAATGTTATTGATGTTATTGATGTTATTGATGCTATTGATGTTATTGATGTTATTGATGTTATTGATGTTATTGATGTTATTGATGTTATTGATGTTATTGATGTTATTGATGTTATTAATGTTATTGATGTTATTGATGTTATTGATGTTATTGATGCTATTGATGTTATTGATGCTATTGATGTTATTGATGCTATTGATGTTATTGATGCTATTGATGGTATTGATGCTATTGATGCTATTGATGCTATTGATGTTATTGATGCTATTGATGCTATTGATGCTATTGATGTTATTGATGCTATTGATGTTATTGATGCTATTGATGTTATTGATGCTATTGATGTTATTGATGCTATTGATGCTATTGATGCTATTAATGTTATTGATGTTATTGATGCTATTGATGTTATTGATGCTATTGATGTTATTATGCTATTGATGTTATTGATGCTATTGATGGTATTGATGTTATTGATGCTATTGATGCTATTGATGCTATTGATGTTATTGATGCTATTGATGCTATTGATGCTATTGATGCTATTGATGTTATTGATGCTATTGATGTTATTGATGCTATTGATGCTATTGATGTTATTGATGCTATTGATGTTATTGATGCTATTGATGCTATTGATGCTATTAATGCTATTGATGTTATTAATGCTGTTGATGCTATTGATGTTTTTGATGCTATTGATGCTATTGATGCTATTGATGCTATTGATGCTATTGATGCTATTGATGTTATTGATGCTATTGATGTTATTGATGCTATTGATGCTATTGATGTTATTGATGCTATTGATGTTATTGATGCTATTGATGCTATTGATGCTATTAATGCTATTGATGTTATTAATGCTGTTGATGCTATTGATGTTTTTGATGCTATTGATGCTATTGATGATATTAATGCTATTGATGCTATTAATGTTATTGATGATATTGATGTTATTGATGTTATTGATGTTATTGATGTTATTGATGCTATTGATGTTATTGATGCTATTAATGTTATTGATGCTATTGATGCTATTGATGCTATTGATGTTATTGATGTTATTGATGCTATTGATGCTATTGATGTTATTGATGCTATTGATGCTATTGATGCTATTGATGTTATTGATGTTATTGATGCTATTGATGCTATTAATGTTATTGATGTTATTGATGCTATTGATGTTATTGATGCTATTGATGTTATTGATGCTATTGATGTTATTGATGCTATTGATGGTATTGATGCTATTGATGCTATTGATGCTATTGATGTTATTGATGCTATTGATGCTATTGATGCTATTGATGCTATTGATGTTATTGATGCTATTGATGTTATTGATGCTATTGATGCTATTGATGTTATTGATGCTATTGATGTTATTGATGCTATTGATGCTATTGATGCTATTAATGTTATTGATGTTATTGATGCTATTGATGTTATTGATGCTATTGATGTTATTATGCTATTGATGTTATTGATGCTATTGATGGTATTGATGCTATTGATGCTATTGATGCTATTGATGTTATTGATGCTATTGATGCTATTGATGCTATTGATGTTATTGATGCTATTGATGCTATTGATGCTATTGATGTTATTGATGCTATTGATGCTATTGATGCTGTTGATGTTATTGATGTTATTGATGCTATTGATGTTATTGATGTTATTGATGTTATTGATGCTATTGATGTTATTGATGTTATTAATGCTATTGATGCTATTGATGCTATTGATGTTATTGATGCTAATGATGTTATTGATGCTATTGATGTTATTGATGCTATTAATGTTATTGATGTTATTGATGTTATTGATGCTATTGATGTTATTGATGTTATTGATGTTATTGATGTTATTGATGCTATTGATGCTATTGATGCTATTGATGCTATTGATGTTATTGATGCTATTGATGTTATTGATGCTATTGATGCTATTGATGTTATTGATGCTATTGATGTTATTGATGCTATTGATGCTATTGATGCTATTAATGTTATTGATGTTATTGATGCTATTAATGTTATTGATGCTATTGATGCTATTGATGCTATTGATGTTATTGATGTTATTGATGCTATTGATGCTATTGATGCTATTAATGTTATTAATGTTATTGATGCTATTGATGTTATTGATGCTATTGATGTTATTGATGCTATTGATGTTATTGATGCTATTGATGGTATTGATGCTATTGATGCTATTGATGCTATTGATGTTATTGATGCTATTGATGCTATTGATGCTATTGATGTTATTGATGCTATTGATGTTATTGATGCTATTGATGCTATTGATGTTATTGATGCTATTGATGTTATTGATGCTATTGATGCTATTGATGCTATTAATGTTATTGATGTTATTGATGCTATTGATGTTATTGATGCTATTGATGTTATTATGCTATTGATGTTATTGATGCTATTGATGGTATTGATGCTATTAATGCTATTGATGCTATTGATGTTATTGATGCTATTGATGCTATTGATGTTATTGATGCTATTGATGTTATTGATGCTATTGATGCTATTGATGCTATTGATGCTGTTGATGTTATTGATGTTATTGATGCTATTGATGTTATTGATGCTATTGATGTTATTGATGCTATTGATGTTATTGATGCTATTGATGGTATTGATGCTATTGATGCTATTGATGCTATTGATGTTATTGATGCTATTGATGCTATTGATGCTATTGATGTTATTGATGCTATTGATGCTATTAATGTTATTGATGTTATTGATGCTATTAATGTTATTGATGCTATTGATGCTATTGATGCTATTGATGTTATTGATGTTATTGATGCTATTGATGCTATTGATGTTATTGATGCTATTGATGCTATTGATGCTATTGATGTTATTGATGTTATTGATGCTATTGATGCTATTAATGTTATTAATGTTATTGATGCTATTGATGTTATTGATGCTATTGATGTTATTGATGCTATTGATGTTATTGATGCTATTGATGGTATTGATGCTATTGATGCTATTGATGCTATTGATGTTATTGATGCTATTGATGCTATTGATGCTATTGATGTTATTGATGCTATTGATGTTATTGATGTTATTGATGCTATTGATGCTATTGATGCTATTGATGTTATTGATGCTAATGATGTTATTGATGCTATTGATGTTATTGATGCTATTAATGTTATTGATGTTATTGATGTTATTGATGCTATTGATGTTATTGATGTTATTGATGTTATTGATGTTATTGATGCTATTGATGCTATTGATGCTATTGATGCTATTGATGTTATTGATGCTATTGATGTTATTGATGCTATTGATGCTATTGATGTTATTGATGCTATTGATGTTATTGATGCTATTGATGCTATTGATGCTATTAATGTTATTGATGTTATTGATGCTATTGATGTTATTGATGCTATTGATGTTATTGATGCTATTGATGTTATTGATGCTATTGATGGTATTGATGCTATTGATGCTATTGATGCTATTGATGTTATTGATGCTATTGATGCTATTGATGCTATTGATGTTATTGATGCTATTGATGTTATTGATGCTATTGATGCTATTGATGTTATTGATGCTATTGATGTTATTGATGCTATTGATGCTATTGATGCTATTAATGTTATTGATGTTATTGATGCTATTGATGTTATTGATGCTATTGATGTTATTATGCTATTGATGTTATTGATGCTATTGATGGTATTGATGCTATTGATGCTATTGATGCTATTGATGTTATTGATGCTATTGATGCTATTGATGCTATTGATGTTATTGATGCTATTGATGCTATTGATGCTATTGATGTTATTGATGCTATTGATGCTATTGATGCTGTTGATGTTATTGATGTTATTGATGCTATTGATGTTATTGATGCTATTGATGCTATTGATGTTATTGATGCTATTGATGCTATTGATGCTATTGATGTTATTGATGCTATTGATGCTATTGATGCTGTTGATGTTATTGATGTTATTGATGCTATTGATGTTATTGATGCTATTGATGCTATTGATGTTATTGATGCTATTGATGCTATTGATGCTATTGATGTTATTGATGCTATTGATGCTATTGATGCTATTGATGTTATTGATGCTATTGATGCTATTGATGCTGTTGATGTTATTGATGTTATTGATGCTATTGATGTTATTGATGCTATTGATGCTATTGATGTTATTGATGCTATTGATGCTATTGATGCTATTGATGTTATTGATGCTATTGATGCTATTGATGCTGTTGATGTTATTGATGTTATTGATGCTATTGATGTTATTGATGTTATTGATGTTATTGATGCTATTGATGTTATTGATGTTATTGATGCTATTGATGCTATTGATGCTATTGATGCTATTGATGTTATTGATGCTATTGATGTTATTGATGCTATTGATGCTATTGATGTTATTGATGCTATTGATGCTATTGATGCTATTAATGTTATTGATGTTATTGATGCTATTGATGTTATTGATGCTATTGATGTTATTGATGCTATTGATGTTATTGATGCTATTGATGGTAATGATGCTATTGATGCTATTGATGCTATTGATGTTATTGATGCTATTGATGCTATTGATGCTATTGATGTTATTGATGCTATTGATGTTATTGATGCTATTGATGCTATTGATGTTATTGATGCTATTGATGTTATTGATGCTATTGATGCTATTGATGCTATTAATGTTATTGATGTTATTGATGCTATTGATGTTATTGATGCTATTGATGTTATTGATGCTATTGATGTTATTGATGCTATTGATGGTAATGATGCTATTGATGCTATTGATGCTATTGATGTTATTGATGCTATTGATGCTATTGATGCTATTGATGTTATTGATGCTATTGATGTTATTGATGCTATTGATGCTATTGATGCTATTAATGTTATTGATGTTATTGATGCTATTGATGTTATTGATGCTATTGATGTTATTATGCTATTGATGTTATTGATGCTATTGATGGTATTGATGCTATTGATGCTATTGATGCTATTGATGTTATTGATGCCATTGATGCTATTGATGCTATTGATGTTATTGATGTTATTATGCTATTGATGTTATTGATGCTATTGATGGTATTGATGCTATTGATGCTATTGATGCTATTGATGTTATTGATGCTATTGATGCTATTGATGCTATTGATGTTATTGATGCTATTGATGCTATTGATGCTATTGATGTTATTGATGCTATTGATGCTATTGATGCTGTTGATGTTATTGATGTTATTGATGCTATTGATGTTATTGATGTTATTGATGTTATTGATGCTATTGATGTTATTGATGTTATTGATGCTATTGATGCTATTGATGCTATTGATGTTATTGATGCTAATGATGTTATTGATGCTATTGATGTTATTGATGCTATTAATGTTATTGATGTTATTGATGTTATTGATGCTATTGATGTTATTGATGCTATTGATGTTATTGATGTTATTGATGTTATTGATGTTATTGATGCTATTGATGCTATTGATGCTATTGATGCTATTGATGTTATTGATGCTATTGATGTTATTGATGCTATTGATGCTATTGATGTTATTGATGCTATTGATGTTATTGATGCTATTGATGCTATTGATGCTATTAATGTTATTGATGTTATTGATGCTATTGATGTTATTGATGCTATTGATGTTATTGATGCTATTGATGTTATTGATGCTATTGATGGTATTGATGCTATTGATGCTATTGATGCTATTGATGTTATTGATGCTATTGATGCTATTGATGCTATTGATGTTATTGATGCTATTGATGTTATTGATGCTATTGATGCTATTGATGTTATTGATGCTATTGATGTTATTGATGCTATTGATGCTATTGATGCTATTAATGTTATTGATGTTATTGATGCTATTGATGTTATTGATGCTATTGATGTTATTATGCTATTGATGTTATTGATGCTATTGATGGTATTGATGCTATTGATGCTATTGATGCTATTGATGTTATTGATGCTATTGATGCTATTGATGCTATTGATGTTATTGATGCTATTGATGCTATTGATGCTATTGATGTTATTGATGCTATTGATGCTATTGATGCTGTTGATGTTATTGATGTTATTGATGCTATTGATGTTATTGATGCTATTGATGCTATTGATGTTATTGATGCTATTGATGTTATTGATGCTATTGATGCTATTGATGCTATTAATGTTATTGATGTTATTGATGCTATTGATGTTATTGATGCTATTGATGTTATTATGCTATTGATGTTATTGATGCTATTGATGGTATTGATGCTATTGATGCTATTGATGCTATTGATGTTATTGATGCTATTGATGCTATTGATGCTATTGATGTTATTGATGCTATTGATGCTATTGATGCTATTGATGTTATTGATGCTATTGATGCTATTGATGCTGTTGATGTTATTGATGTTATTGATGCTATTGATGTTATTGATGTTATTGATGTTATTGATGCTATTGATGTTATTGATGTTATTGATGCTATTGATGCTATTGATGCTATTGATGTTATTGATGCTAATGATGTTATTGATGTTATTGATGCTATTGATGTTATTGATGTTATTGATGCTATTGATGCTATTGATGCTATTGATGTTATTGATGCTAATGATGTTATTGATGCTATTGATGTTATTGATGCTATTAATGTTATTGATGTTATTGATGTTATTGATGCTATTAATGCTATTAATGTTATTGATGCTATTGATGCTATTGATGCTATTGATGCTATTGATGTTATTGATGCTATTGATGTTATTGATGCTATTGATGCTATTGATGTTATTGATGCTATTGATGTTATTGATGCTATTGATGCTATTGATGCTATTAATGTTATTGATGTTATTGATGCTATTGATGTTATTGATGCTATTGATGTTATTATGCTATTGATGTTATTGATGCTATTGATGGTATTGATGCTATTGATGCTATTGTTGCTATTGATGTTATTGATGCTATTGATGCTATTGATGCTATTGATGTTATTGATGCTATTGATGCTATTGATGCTATTGATGTTATTGATGCTATTGATGCTATTGATGCTGTTGATGTTATTAATGTTATTGATGCTATTGATGTTATTGATGTTATTGATGTTATTGATGCTATTGATGTTATTGATGTTATTGATGCTATTGATGCTATTGATGCTATTGATGTTATTGATGCTAATGATGTTATTGATGCTATTTATGTTATTGATGCTATTAATGTTATTGATGTTATTGATGTTATTGATGCTATTGATGTTATTGATGTTATTGATGTTATTGATGTTATTGATGTTTTTGATGTTATTGATGTTATTGATGTTATTAATGTTATTGATGTTATTGATGTTATTGATGTTATTGATGCTATTGATGTTATTGATGTTATTGATGTTATTGATGCTATTGATGCTATTGATGCTATTGATGTTATTGATGTTATTGATGTTATTGATGTTATTGATGTTATTAATGTTATTGATGTTATTGATGTTATTGATGTTATTGATGCTATTGATGTTATTGATGTTATTGATGTTATTGATGCTATTGATGTTATTGATGCTATTGATGTTATTGATGTTATTGATGCTATTGATGCTATTGATGTTATTGATGCTAATGATGTTATTGATGCTATTGATGTTATTGATGCTATTAATGTTATTGATGTTATTGATGCTATTGATGCTATTGATGCTATTGATGTTATTGATCTTATTGATGCTATTGATGTTATTGATGTTATTGATGCTATTGATGCTATTGATGTTATTGATGTTATTAATGTTATTAATGTTATTGATGCTATTGATGCTATTGATGTTATTAATGTTATTGATGCTATTGATGTTATTGATGTTATTGATGCTATTGATGTTATTGATGCTATTGATGTTATTGATGCTATTGATGTTATTGATGTTATTGATGTTAGTGATGCTATTGATGTTATTGATGCTATTGATGTTATTGATGCTATTGATGCTATTGATGTTATTGATGCTATTGATGCTATTGATGCTAGTGATGTTATTGATGCTATTGATGTTATTGATGCTATTGATGTTATTGATGCTATTGATGTTATTGATGCTATTGATGGTATTGATGCTATTGATGCTATTGATGCTATTGATGTTATTGATGCTATTGATGCTATTGATGCTATTGATGTTATTGATGCTATTGATGTTATTGATGCTATTGATGCTATTGATGTTATTGATGCTATTGATGTTATTGATGCTATTGATGCTATTGATGCTATTAATGTTATTGATGTTATTGATGCTATTGATGTTATTGATGCTATTGATGTTATTATGCTATTGATGTTATTGATGCTATTGATGGTATTGATGCTATTGATGCTATTGATGCTATTGATGTTATTGATGCTATTGATGCTATTGATGCTATTGATGTTATTGATGCTATTGATGCTATTGATGCTATTGATGTTATTGATGCTATTGGTGCTATTGATGCTGTTGATGTTATTGATGTTATTGATGCTATTGATGTTATTGATGTTATTGATGTTATTGATGCTATTGATGTTATTGATGTTATTGATGCTATTGATGCTATTGATGCTATTGATGTTATTGATGCTAATGATGTTATTGATGCTATTGATGTTATTGATGCTATTAATGTTATTGATGTTATTGATGTTATTGATGCTATTGATGTTATTGATGTTATTGATGTTATTGATGTTATTGATGCTATTGATGCTATTGATGCTATTGATGCTATTGATGTTATTGATGCTATTGATGTTATTGATGCTATTGATGCTATTGATGTTATTGATGCTATTGATGTTATTGATGCTATTGATGCTATTGATGCTATTAATGCTATTGATGT
The DNA here is from genome assembly GCA_964028335.1 of Altica lythri. Lineage (NCBI taxonomy): Eukaryota > Metazoa > Arthropoda > Insecta > Coleoptera > Chrysomelidae > Altica > Altica lythri. Next base: position 19,113 of record CAXIIO010000576.1, on the reverse strand, counting down.
TATTAATGCTGTTGATGCTATTGATGTTTTTGATGCTATTGATGCTATTGATGATATTAATGCTATTGATGCTATTAATGTTATTGATGATATTGATGTTATTGATGTTATTGATGTTATTGATGTTATTGATGCTATTGATGTTATTGATGCTATTAATGTTATTGATGCTATTGATGCTATTGATGCTATTGATGTTATTGATGTTATTGATGCTATTGATGCTATTGATGTTATTGATGCTATTGATGCTATTGATGCTATTGATGTTATTGATGTTATTGATGCTATTGATGCTATTAATGTTATTGATGTTATTGATGCTATTGATGTTATTGATGCTATTGATGTTATTGATGCTATTGCTGTTATTGATGCTATTGATGGTATTGATGCTATTGATGCTATTGATGCTATTGATGTTATTGATGCTATTGATGCTATTGATGCTATTGATGTTATTGATGCTATTGATGTTATTGATGCTATTGATGTTATTGATGCTATTGATGGTATTGATGCTATTGATGCTATTGATGCTATTGATGTTATTGATGCTATTGATGCTATTGATGCTATTGATGTTATTGATGCTATTGATGTTATTGATGCTATTGATGTTATTGATGCTATTGATGCTATTGATGCTATTGATGTTATTGATGCTATTGATGTTATTGATGCTATTGATGCTATTGATGCTATTAATACTATTGATGTTATTAATGCTGTTGATGCTATTGATGTTTTTGATGCTATTGATGCTATTGATGATATTAATGCTATTGATGCTATTAATGTTATTGATGATATTGATGTTATTGATGTTATTGATGTTATTGATGTTATTGATGCTATTGATGTTATTGATGCTATTAATGTTATTGATGCTATTGATGCTATTGATGCTATTGATGTTATTGATGTTATTGATGCTATTGATGCTATTGATGTTATTGATGCTATTGATGCTATTGATGCTATTGATGTTATTGATGTTATTGATGCTATTGATGCTATTAATGTTATTGATGTTATTGATGCTATTGATGTTATTGATGCTATTGATGTTATTGATGCTATTGATGTTATTGATGCTATTGATGGTATTGATGCTATTGATGCTATTGATGCTATTGATGTTATTGATGCTATTGATGCTATTGATGCTATTGATGTTATTGATGCTATTGATGTTATTGATGCTATTGATGTTATTGATGCTATTGATGGTATTGATGCTATTGATGCTATTGATGCTATTGATGTTATTGATGCTATTGATGGTATTGATGCTATTGATGCTATTGATGCTATTGATGTTATTGATGCTATTGATGCTATTGATGCTATTGATGTTATTGATGCTATTGATGTTATTGATGCTATTGATGTTATTGATGCTATTGATGGTATTGATGCTATTGATGCTATTGATGCTATTGATGTTATTGATGCTATTGATGCTATTGATGCTATTGATGCTATTGATGTTATTGATGCTATTGATGCTATTGATGTTATTGATGTTATTGATGCTATTGATGCTATTGATGTTATTGATGCTATTGATGCTATTGATGCTATTGATGTTATTGATGTTATTGATGCTATTGATGCTATTAATGTTATTGATGTTATTGATGCTATTGATGTTATTGATGCTATTGATGTTATTGATGCTATTGATGTTATTGATGCTATTGATGGTATTGATGCTATTGATGCTATTGATGCTATTGATGTTATTGATGCTATTGATGCTATTGATGCTATTGATGTTATTGATGCTATTGATGTTATTGATGCTATTGATGTTATTGATGCTATTGATGTTATTGATGCTATTGATGCTATTGATGCTATTAATGTTATTGATGTTATTGATGCTATTGATGTTATTGATGCTATTGATGTTATTATGCTATTGATGTTATTGATGCTATTGATGGTATTGATGCTATTGATGCTATTGATGCTATTGATGTTATTGATGCTATTGATGCTATTGATGTTATTGATGTTATTGATGCTATTGATGCTATTGATGTTATTGATGTTATTGATGTTATTGATGCTATTGATGCTATTGATGCTATTGATGCTATTGATGTTATTGATGCTATTGATGTTATTGATGCTATTGATGCTATTGATGTTATTGATGCTATTGATGTTATTGATGGTATTGATGCTATTGATGCTATTGATGCTATTGATGTTATTGATGCTATTGATGCTATTGATGCTATTGATGCTATTGATGTTATTGATGCTATTGATGCTATTGATGCTATTGATGTTATTGATGTTATTGATGCTATTGATGCTATTGATGTTATTGATGCTATTGATGCTATTGATGCTATTGATGTTATTGATGTTATTGATGCTATTGATGCTATTAATGTTATTGATGTTATTGATGCTATTGATGTTATTGATGCTATTGATGTTATTGATGCTATTGATGTTATTGATGCTATTGATGGTATTGATGCTATTGATGCTATTGATGCTATTGATGTTATTGATGCTATTGATGCTATTGATGCTATTGATGTTATTGATGCTATTGATGTTATTGATGTTATTGATGCTATTGATGTTATTGATGCTATTGATGTTATTATGCTATTGATGTTATTGATGCTATTGATGGTATTGATGCTATTGATGCTATTGATGCTATTGATGCTATTGATGCTGTTGATGTTATTGATGTTATTGATGCTATTGATGTTATTGATGTTATTGATGTTATTGATGCTATTGATGTTATTGATGTTATTGATGCTATTGATGCTATTGATGCTATTGATGTTATTGATGCTAATGATGTTATTGATGCTATTGATGTTATTGATGCTATTAATGTGATTGATGTTATTGATGTTATTGATGCTATTGATGTTATTGATGTTATTGATGTTATTGATGTTATTGATGCTATTGATGCTATTGATGCTATTGATGCTATTGATGTTATTGATGCTATTGATGTTATTGATGCTATTGATGCTATTGATGTTATTGATGCTATTGATGTTATTGATGCTATTGATGCTATTGATGCCATTAATGTTATTGATGTTATTGATGCTATTGATGTTATTGATGCTATTGATGTTATTGATGCTATTGATGTTATTGATGCTATTGATGGTATTGATGCTATTGATGCTATTGATGCTATTGATGTTATTGATGCTATTGATGCTATTGATGCTATTGATGCTATTGATGTTATTGATGCTATTGATGTTATTGATGCTATTGATGCTATTGATGTTATTGATGCTATTGATGTTATTGATGCTATTGATGCTATTGATGCTATTAATGTTATTGATGTTATTGATGCTATTGATGTTATTGATGCTATTGATGTTATTATGCTATTGATGTTATTGATGCTATTGATGGTATTGATGCTATTGATGCTATTGATGCTATTGATGTTATTGATGCTATTGATGCTATTGATGCTATTGATGTTATTGATGCTATTGATGCTATTGATGCTATTGATGTTATTGATGCTATTGATGCTATTGATGCTGTTGATGTTATTGATGTTATTGATGCTATTGATGTTATTGATGCTATTGATGCTATTGATGTTATTGATGCTATTGATGCTATTGATGCTATTGATGTTATTGATGCTATTGATGCTATTGATGCTGTTGATGTTATTGATGTTATTGATGCTATTGATGTTATTGATGCTATTGATGCTATTGATGTTATTGATGCTATTGATGCTATTGATGCTATTGATGTTATTGATGCTATTGATGCTATTGATGCTATTGATGTTATTGATGCTATTGATGCTATTGATGCTGTTGATGTTATTGATGTTATTGATGCTATTGATGTTATTGATGCTATTGATGCTATTGATGTTATTGATGCTATTGATGCTATTGATGCTATTGATGTTATTGATGCTATTGATGCTATTGATGCTGTTGATGTTATTGATGTTATTGATGCTATTGATGTTATTGATGTTATTGATGTTATTGATGCTATTGATGTTATTGATGTTATTGATGCTATTGATGCTATTGATGCTATTGATGCTATTGATGTTATTGATGCTATTGATGTTATTGATGCTATTGATGCTATTGATGTTATTGATGCTATTGATGTTATTGATGCTATTGATGCTATTGATGCTATTAATGTTATTGATGTTATTGATGCTATTGATGTTATTGATGCTATTGATGTTATTGATGCTATTGATGTTATTGATGCTATTGATGGTATTGATGCTATTGATGCTATTGATGCTATTGATGTTATTGATGCTATTGATGCTATTGATGCTATTGATGTTATTGATGCTATTGATGTTATTGATGCTATTGATGCTATTGATGTTATTGATGCTATTGATGTTATTGATGCTATTGATGCTATTGATGCTATTAATGTTATTGATGTTATTGATGCTATTGATGTTATTGATGCTATTGATGTTATTATGCTATTGATGTTATTGATGCTATTGATGGTATTGATGCTATTGATGCTATTGATGCTATTGATGTTATTGATGCTATTGATGCTATTGATGCTATTGATGTTATTGATGCTATTGATGTTATTGATGCTATTGATGCTATTGATGCTATTAATGTTATTGATGTTATTGATGCTATTGATGTTATTGATGCTATTGATGTTATTATGCTATTGATGTTATTGATGCTATTGATGGTATTGATGCTATTGATGCTATTGATGCTATTGATGTTATTGATGCTATTGATGCTATTGATGCTATTGATGTTATTGATGTTATTATGCTATTGATGTTATTGATGCTATTGATGGTATTGATGCTATTGATGCTATTGATGCTATTGATGTTATTGATGCTATTGATGCTATTGATGCTATTGATGTTATTGATGCTATTGATGCTATTGATGCTATTGATGTTATTGATGCTATTGATGCTATTGATGCTGTTGATGTTATTGATGTTATTGATGCTATTGATGTTATTGATGTTATTGATGTTATTGATACTATTGATGTTATTGATGTTATTGATGCTATTGATGCTATTGATGCTATTGATGTTATTGATGCTAATGATGTTATTGATGCTATTGATGTTATTGATGCTATTAATGTTATTGATGTTATTGATGTTATTGATGCTATTGATGTTATTGATGTTATTGATGTTATTGATGTTATTGATGCTATTGATGCTATTGATGCTATTGATGCTATTGATGTTATTGATGCTATTGATGTTATTGATGCTATTGATGCTATTGATGTTATTGATGCTATTGATGTTATTGATGCTAGTGATGCTATTGATGCTATTAATGTTATTGATGTTATTGATGCTATTGATGTTATTGATGCTATTGATGTTATTGATGCTATTGATGTTATTGATGCTATTGATGGTATTGATGCTATTGATGCTATTGATGCTATTGATGTTATTGATGCTATTGATGCTATTGATGCTATTGATGTTATTGATGCTATTGATGTTATTGATGCTATTGATGCTATTGGTGTTATTGATGCTATTGATGTTATTGATGCTATTGATGCTATTGATGCTATTAATGTTATTGATGTTATTGATGCTATTGATGTTATTGATGCTATTGATGTTATTATGCTATTGATGTTATTGATGCTATTGATGGTATTGATGCTATTGATGCTATTGATGCTATTGATGTTATTGATGCTATTGATGCTATTGATGCTATTGATGTTATTGATGCTATTGATGCTATTGATGCTATTGATGTTATTGATGCTATTGATGCTATTGATGCTGTTGATGTTATTGATGTTATTGATGCTATTGATGTTATTGATGCTATTGATGCTATTGATGTTATTGATGCTATTGATGTTATTGATGCTATTGATGCTATTGATGCTATTAATGCTATTGATGTTATTGATGCTATTGATGTTATTGATGCTATTGATGTTATTATGCTATTGATGTTATTGATGCTATTGATGGTATTGATGCTATTGATGCTATTGATGTTATTGATGTTATTGATGCTATTGATGCTATTGATGTTATTGATGCTATTGATGCTATTGATGCTATTGATGTTATTGATGTTATTGATGCTATTGATGCTATTAATGTTATTGATGTTATTGATGCTATTGATGTTATTGATGCTATTGATGTTATTGATGCTATTGATGTTATTGATGCTATTGATGGTATTGATGCTATTGATGCTATTGATGCTATTGATGTTATTGATGCTATTGATGCTATTGATGCTATTGATGTTATTGATGCTATTGATGTTATTGATGCTATTGATGCTATTGATGTTATTGATGCTATTGATGTTATTGATGCTATTGATGCTATTGATGCTATTAATGTTATTGATGTTATTGATGCTATTGATGTTATTGATGCTATTGATGTTATTATGCTATTGATGTTATTGATGCTATTGATGGTATTGATGCTATTGATGCTATTGATGCTATTGATGTTATTGATGCTATTGATGCTATTGATGCTATTGATGTTATTGATGCTATTGATGCTATTGATGCTATTGATGTTATTGATGCTATTGATGCTATTGATGCTGTTGATGTTATTGATGTTATTGATGCTATTGATGTTATTGATGTTATTGATGTTATTGATGCTATTGATGTTATTGATGTTATTGATGCTATTGATGCTATTGATGCTATTGATGTTATTGATGCTAATGATGTTATTGATGCTATTGATGTTATTGATGCTATTAATGTTATTGATGTTATTGATGTTATTGATGCTATTGATGTTATTGATGTTATTGATGTTATTGATGTTATTGATGCTATTGATGCTATTGATGCTATTGATGCTATTGATGTTATTGATGCTATTGATGTTATTGATGCTATTGATGCTATTGATGTTATTGATGCTATTGATGTTATTGATGCTATTGATGCTATTGATGCTATTAATGTTATTGATGTTATTGATGCTATTGATGTTATTGATGCTATTGATGTTATTGATGCTATTGATGTTATTGATGCTATTGATGGTATTGATGCTATTGATGCTATTGATGCTATTGATGTTATTGATGCTATTGATGCTATTGATGCTATTGATGTTATTGATGCTATTGATGTTATTGATGCTATTGATGCTATTGATGTTATTGATGCTATTGATGTTATTGATGCTATTGATGCTATTGATGCTATTAATGTTATTGATGTTATTGATGCTATTGATGTTATTGATGCTATTGATGTTATTATGCTATTGATGTTATTGATGCTATTGATGGTATTGATGCTATTGATGCTATTGATGCTATTGATGTTATTGATGCTATTGATGCTATTGATGCTATTGATGTTATTGATGCTATTGATGCTATTGATGCTATTGATGTTATTGATGCTATTGATGCTATTGATGCTGTTGATGTTATTGATGTTATTGATGCTATTGATGTTATTGATGCTATTGATGCTATTGATGTTATTGATGCTATTGATGTTATTGATGCTATTGATGCTATTGATGCTATTAATGTTATTGATGTTATTGATGCTATTGATGTTATTGATGCTATTGATGTTATTATGCTATTGATGTTATTGATGCTATTGATGGTATTGATGCTATTGATGCTATTGATGCTATTGATGTTATTGATGCTATTGATGCTATTGATGCTATTGATGTTATTGATGCTATTGATGCTATTGATGCTATTGATGTTATTGATGCTATTGATGCTATTGATGCTGTTGATGTTATTGATGTTATTGATGCTATTGATGTTATTGATGTTATTGATGTTATTGATGCTATTGATGTTATTGATGTTATTGATGCTATTGATGCTATTGATGCTATTGATGTTATTGATGCTAATGATGTTATTGATGTTATTGATGCTATTGATGTTATTGATGTTATTGATGCTATTGATGCTATTGATGCTATTGATGTTATTGATGCTAATGATGTTATTGATGCTATTGATGTTATTGATGCTATTAATGTTATTAATGTTATTGATGCTATTGATGGTATTGATGCTATTGATGCTATTGATGCTATTGATGTTATTGATGCTATTGATGCTATTGATGCTATTGATGTTATTGATGCTATTGATGTTATTGATGCTATTGATGCTATTGATGTTATTGATGCTATTGATGTTATTGATGCTATTGATGCTATTGATGCTATTAATGTTATTGGTGTTATTGATGGTATTGATGCTATGATGCTATTGATGCTATTGATGTTATTGATGCTATTGATGCTATTGATGCTATTGATGTTATTGATGCTATTGATGTTATTGATGCTATTGATGCTATTGATGTTATTGATGCTATTGATGTTATTGATGCTATTGATGCTATTGATGCTATTAATGTTATTGATTTTATTGATGCTATTGATGTTATTGATGCTATTGATGTTATTATGCTATTGATGTTATTGATGCTATTGATGGTATTGATGCTATTGATGCTATTGATGCTATTGATGTTATTGATGCTATTGATGCTATTGATGCTATTGATGTTATTGATGCTATTGATGCTATTGATGCTATTGATGTTATTGATGCTATTGATGCTATTGATGCTGTTGATGTTATTGATGTTATTGATGCTATTGATGTTATTGATGTTATTGATGTTATTGATGCTATTGATGTTATTGATGTTATTGATGCTATTGATGCTATTGATGCTATTGATGTTATTGATGCTAATGATGTTATTGATGCTATTGATGTTATTGATGCTATTAATGTTATTGATGTTATTGATGTTATTGATGCTATTGATGTTATTGATGTTATTGATGTTATTGATGTTATTGATGCTATTGATGCTATTGATGCTATTGATGCTATTGATGTTATTGATGCTATTGATGTTATTGATGCTATTGATGCTATTGATGTTATTGATGCTATTGATGTTATTGATGCTATTGATGCTATTGATGCTATTAATGCTATTGATGTTATTAATGCTGTTGATGCTATTGATGTTTTTGATGCTATTGATGCTATTGATGATATTAATGCTATTGATGCTATTAATGTTATTGATGATATTGATGTTATTGATGTTATTGATGTTATTGATGCTATTGATGTTATTGATGCTATTAATGTTATTGATGCTATTGATGCTATTGATGCTATTGATGTTATTGATGTTATTGATGCTATTGATGCTATTGATGTTATTGATGCTATTGATGCTATTGATGCTATTGATGTTATTGATGTTATTGATGCTATTGATGCTATTAATGTTATTGATGTTATTGATGCTATTGATGTTATTGATGCTATTGATGTTATTGATGCTATTGATGTTATTGATGCTATTGATGGTATTGATGCTATTGATGCTATTGATGCTATTGATGTTATTGATGCTATTGATGCTATTGATGCTATTGATGTTATTGATGCTATTGATGTTATTGATGCTATTGATGCTATTGATGTTATTGATGCTATTGATGTTATTGATGCTATTGATGCTATTGATGCTATTAATGTTATTGATGTTATTGATGCTATTGATGTTATTGATGCTATTGATGTTATTATGCTATTGATGTTATTGATGCTATTGATGGTATTGATGCTATTGATGCTATTGATGCTATTGATGTTATTGATGCTATTGATGCTATTGATGCTATTGATGTTATTAATGCTATTGATGCTATTGATGCTATTGATGTTATTGATGCTATTGATGCTATTGATGCTGTTGATGTTATTGATGTTATTGATGCTATTGATGTTATTGATGTTATTGATGTTATTGATGCTATTGATGTTATTGATGTTATTGATGCTATTGATGCTATTGATGCTATTGATGTTATTGATGCTAATGATGTTATTGATGCTATTGATGTTATTGATGCTATTAATGTTATTGATGTTATTGATGTTATTGATGCTATTGATGTTATTGATGTTATTGATGTTATTGATGTTATTGATGCTATTGATGCTATTGATGCTATTGATGCTATTGATGTTATTGATGCTATTGATGTTATTGATGCTATTGATGCTATTGATGTTATTGATGCTATTGATGTTATTGATGCTATTGATGCTATTGATGCTATTAATGTTATTGATGTTATTGATGCTATTGATGTTATTGATGCTATTGATGTTATTGATGCTATTGATGTTATTGATGCTATTGATGGTATTGATGCTATTGATGCTATTGATGCTATTGATGTTATTGATGCTATTGATGCTATTGATGCTATTGATGTTATTGATGCTATTGATGCTATTGATGTTATTGATGCTATTGATGTTATTGATGCTATTGATGCTATTGATGCTATTAATGTTATTGATGTTATTGATGCTATTGATGTTATTGATGCTATTGATGTTATTATGCTATTGATGTTATTGATGCTATTGATGGTATTGATGCTATTGATGCTATTGATGCTATTGATGTTATTGATGCTATTGATGCTATTGATGTTATTGATGCTATTGATGCTATTGATGCTATTGATGTTATTGATGCTATTGATGCTATTGATGCTGTTGATGTTATTGATGTTATTGATGCTATTGATGTTATTGATGCTATTGATGCTATTGATGTTATTGATGCTATTGATGTTATTGATGCTATTGATGCTATTGATGCTATTAATGTTATTGATGTTATTGATGCTATTGATGTTATTGATGCTATTGATGTTATTATGCTATTGATGTTATTGATGCTATTGATGGTATTGATGCTATTGATGCTATTGATGCTATTGATGTTATTGATGCTATTGATGCTATTGATGCTATTGATGTTATTGATGCTATTGATGCTATTGATGCTATTGATGTTATTGATGCTATTGATGCTATTGATGCTGTTGATGTTATTGATGTTATTGATGCTATTGATGTTATTGATGTTATTGATGTTATTGATGCTATTGATGTTATTGATGTTATTGATGCTATTGATGCTATTGATGCTATTGATGTTATTGATGCTAATGATGTTATTGATGTTATTGATGCTATTGATGTTATTGATGTTATTGATGCTATTGATGCTATTGATGCTATTGATGTTATTGATGCTAATGATGTTATTGATGCTATTGATGTTATTGATGCTATTAATGTTATTGATGTTATTGATGTTATTGATGCTATTAATGCTATTAATGTTATTGATGCTATTGATGCTATTGATGCTATTGATGCTATTGATGTTATTGATGCTATTGATGTTATTGATGCTATTGATGCTATTGATGTTATTGATGCTATTGATGTTATTGATGCTATTGATGCTATTGATGCTATTAATGTTATTGATGTTATTGATGCTATTGATGTTATTGATGCTATTGATGTTATTGATGTTATTGATGTTATTGATGCTATTGATGGTATTGATGCTATTGATGCTATTGATGCTATTGATGTTATTGATGCTATTGATGCTATTGATGCTATTGATGTTATTAATGCTATTGATGCTATTGATGCTATTGATGTTATTGATGCTATTGATGGTATTGATGTTATTGATGTTATTGATGTTATTGATGTTATTGATGTTATTGATGCTATTGATGCTATTGATGCTATTGATGCTATTGATGTTATTGATGCTATTGATGTTATTGATGCTATTGATGTTATTGATGCTAATGATGTTATTGATGCTATTGATGTTATTGATGCTATTAATGTTATTGATGTTATTGATGTTATTGATGCTATTGATGTTATTGATGTTATTGATGTTATTGATGTTATTGATGCTATTGATGCTATTGATGCTATTGATGCTATTGATGTTATTGATGCTATTGATGTTATTGATGCTATTGATGCTATTGATGTTATTGATGCTATTGATGTTATTGATGCTATTGATGCTATTGATGCTATTAATGTTATTGATGTTATTGATGCTAGTGATGTTATTGATGCTATTGATGTTATTGATGTTATTGATGCTATTGATGGTATTGATGCTATTGATGCTATTGATGCTATTGATGTTATTGATGCTATTGATGCTATTGATGCTATTGATGTTATTGATGCTATTGATGTTATTGATGCTATTGATGCTATTGATGTTATTGATGCTATTGATGTTATTGATGCTATTGATGCTATTGATGCTATTAATGTTATTGATGTTATTGATGCTATTGATGTTAGTGATGCTATTGATGTTATTATGCTATTGATGTTATTGATGCTATTGATGGTATTGATGTTATTGATGCTATTGATGCTATTGATGCTATTGATGCTATTGATGTTATTGATGCTATTGATGCTATTGATGCTGTTGATGTTATTGATGTTATTGATGCTATTGATGTTATTGATGCTATTGATGCTATTGATGTTATTGATGCTATTGATGTTATTGATGCTATTGATGCTATTGATGCTATTAATGTTATTGATGTTATTGATGCTATTGATGTTATTGATGCTATTGATGTTATTATGCTATTGATGTTATTGATGCTATTGATGGTATTGATGCTATTGATGCTATTGATGCTATTGATGTTATTGATGCTATTGATGCTATTGATGCTATTGATGTTATTGATGCTATTGATGCTATTGATGCTATTGATGTTATTGATGCTATTGATGCTATTGATGCTGTTGATGTTATTGATGTTATTGATGCTATTGATGTTATTGATGTTATTGATGTTATTGATGCTATTGATGTTATTGATGTTATTGATGCTATTGATGCTATTGATGCTATTGATGTTATTGATGCTAATGATGTTATTGATGTTATTGATGCTATTGATGTTATTGATGTTATTGATGCTATTGATGCTATTGATGCTATTGATGTTATTGATGCTAATGATGTTATTGATGCTATTGATGTTATTGATGCTATTAATGTTATTGATGTTATTGATGTTATTGATGCTATTATTGCTATTAATGTTATTGATGCTATTGATGCTATTGATGCTATTGATGCTATTGATGTTATTGATGCTATTGATGTTATTGATGCTATTGATGCTATTGATGTTATTGATGCTATTGATGTTATTGATGCTATTGATGCTATTGATGCTATTAATGTTATTGATGTTATTGATGCTATTGATGTTATTGATGCTATTGATGTTATTGATGTTATTGATGTTATTGATGCTATTGATGTTATTGATGTTATTGATGCTATTGATGCTATTGATGCTATTGATGTTATTGATGCTAATGATGTTATTGATGCTATTGATGTTATTGATGCTATTAATGTTATTGATGTTATTGATGTTATTGATGGTATTGATGTTATTGATGTTATTGATGTTATTGATGTTATTGATGTTATTGATGCTATTGATGCTATTGATGCTATTGATGCTATTGATGTTATTGATGCTATTGATGTTATTGATGCTATTGTTGCTATTGATGTTATTGATGCTATTGATGTTATTGATGCTATTGATGCTATTGATGCTATTAATGCTATTGATGTTATTAATGCTGTTGATGCTATTGATGTTTTTGATGCTATTGATGCTATTGATGATATTAATGCTATTGATGCTATTAATGTTATTGATGATATTGATGTTATTGATGTTATTGATGTTATTGATGCTATTGATGTTATTGATGCTATTAATGTTATTGATGCTATTGATGCTATTGATGCTATTGATGTTATTGATGTTATTGATGCTATTGATGCTATTGATGTTATTGATGCTATTGATGCTATTGATGCTATTGATGTTATTGATGTTATTGATGCTATTGATGCTATTAATGTTATTGATGTTATTGATGCTATTGATGTTATTGATGCTATTGATGTTATTGATGCTATTGATGTTATTGATGCTATTGATGGTATTGATGCTATTGATGCTATTGATGCTATTGATGTTATTGATGCTATTGATGCTATTGATGCTATTGATGTTATTGATGCTATTGATGTTATTGATGCTATTGATGCTATTGATGTTATTGATGCTATTGATGTTATTGATGCTATTGATGCTATTGATGCTATTAATGTTATTGATGTTATTGATGCTATTGATGTTATTGATGCTATTGATGTTATTATGCTATTGATGTTATTGATGCTATTGATGGTATTGATGCTATTGATGCTATTGATGCTATTGATGTTATTGATGCTATTGATGCTATTGATGCTATTGATGTTATTAATGCTATTGATGCTATTGATGCTATTGATGTTATTGATGCTATTGATGCTATTGATGCTGTTGATGTTATTGATGTTATTGATGCTATTGATGTTATTGATGTTATTGATGTTATTGATGCTATTGATGTTATTGATGTTATTGATGCTATTGATGCTATTGATGCTATTGATGTTATTGATGCTAATGATGTTATTGATGCTATTGATGTTATTGATGCTATTAATGTTATTGATGTTATTGATGTTATTGATGCTATTGATGTTATTGATGTTATTGATGTTATTGATGTTATTGATGCTATTGATGCTATTGATGCTATTGATGCTATTGATGTTATTGATGCTATTGATGTTATTGATGCTATTGATGCTATTGATGTTATTGATGCTATTGATGTTATTGATGCTATTGATGCTATTGATGCTATTAATGTTATTGATGTTATTGATGCTAGTGATGTTATTGATGCTATTGATGTTATTGATGCTATTGATGTTATTGATGCTATTGATGGTATTGATGCTATTGATGCTATTGATGCTATTGATGTTATTGATGCTATTGATGCTATTGATGCTATTGATGTTATTGATGCTATTGATGTTATTGATGCTATTGATGCTATTGATGTTATTGATGCTATTGATGTTATTGATGCTATTGATGCTATTGATGCTATTAATGTTATTGATGTTATTGATGCTATTGATGTTAGTGATGCTATTGATGTTATTATGCTATTGATGTTATTGATGCTATTGATGGTATTGATGTTATTGATGCTATTGATGCTATTGATGCTATTGATGTTATTGATGCTATTGATGTTATTGATGCTATTGATGCTATTGATGTTATTGATGCTATTGATGTTATTGATGCTATTGATGCTATTGATGCTATTAATGTTATTGATGTTATTGATGCTATTGATGTTATTGATGCTATTGATGTTATTATGCTATTGATGTTATTGATGCTATTGATGGTATTGATGCTATTGATGCTATTGATGCTATTGATGTTATTGATGCTATTGATGCTATTGATGCTATTGATGTTATTAATGCTATTGATGCTATTGATGCTATTGATGTTATTGATGCTATTGATGCTATTGATGCTGTTGATGTTATTGATGTTATTGATGCTATTGATGTTATTGATGTTATTGATGTTATTGATGCTATTGATGTTATTGATGTTATTGATGCTATTGATGCTATTGATGCTATTGATGTTATTGATGCTAATGATGTTATTGATGCTATTGATGTTATTGATGCTATTAATGTTATTGATGTTATTGATGTTATTGATGCTATTGATGTTATTGATGTTATTGATGTTATTGATGTTATTGATGCTATTGATGCTATTGATGCTATTGATGCTATTGATGTTATTGATGCTATTGATGTTATTGATGCTATTGATGCTATTGATGTTATTGATGCTATTGATGTTATTGATGCTATTGATGCTATTGATGCTATTAATGTTATTGATGTTATTGATGCTAGTGATGTTATTGATGCTATTGATGTTATTGATGCTATTGATGCTATTGATGCTATTGATGTTATTGATGCTATTGATGCTATTGATGCTATTGATGTTATTGATGCTATTGATGTTATTGATGCTATTGATGCTATTGATGCTATTAATGTTATTGATGTTATTGATGCTATTGATGTTATTGATGCTATTGATGTTATTATGCTATTGATGTTATTGATGCTATTGATGGTATTGATGCTATTGATGCTATTGATGCTATTGATGTTATTGATGCTATTGATGCTATTGATGCTATTGATGTTATTGATGTTATTATGCTATTGATGTTATTGATGCTATTGATGGTATTGATGCTATTGATGCTATTGATGCTATTGATGTTATTGATGCTATTGATGCTATTGATGCTATTGATGTTATTGATGCTATTGATGCTATTGATGCTATTGATGTTATTGATGCTATTGATGCTATTGATGCTGTTGATGTTATTGATGTTATTGATGCTATTGATGTTATTGATGTTATTGATGTTATTGATACTATTGATGTTATTGATGTTATTGATGCTATTGATGCTATTGATGCTATTGATGTTATTGATGCTAATGATGTTATTGATGCTATTGATGTTATTGATGCTATTAATGTTATTGATGTTATTGATGTTATTGATGCTATTGATGTTATTGATGTTATTGATGTTATTGATGTTATTGATGCTATTGATGCTATTGATGCTATTGATGCTATTGATGTTATTGATGCTATTGATGTTATTGATGCTATTGATGCTATTGATGTTATTGATGCTATTGATGTTATTGATGCTAGTGATGCTATTGATGCTATTAATGTTATTGATGTTATTGATGCTATTGATGTTATTGATGCTATTGATGTTATTGATGCTATTGATGTTATTGATGCTATTGATGGTATTGATGCTATTGATGCTATTGATGCTATTGATGTTATTGATGCTATTGATGCTATTGATGCTATTGATGTTATTGATGCTATTGATGTTATTGATGCTATTGATGCTATTGATGTTATTGATGCTATTGATGTTATTGATGCTATTGATGCTATTGATGCTATTAATGTTATTGATGTTATTGATGCTATTGATGTTATTGATGCTATTGATGTTATTATGCTATTGATGTTATTGATGCTATTGATGGTATTGATGCTATTGATGCTATTGATGCTATTGATGTTATTGATGCTATTGATGCTATTGATGCTATTGATGTTATTGATGCTATTGATGCTATTGATGCTATTGATGTTATTGATGCTATTGATGCTATTGATGCTGTTGATGTTATTGATGTTATTGATGCTATTGATGCTATTAATGCTATTGATGTTATTGATGCTATTGATGTTATTGATGCTATTGATGTTATTATGCTATTGATGTTATTGATGCTATTGATGGTATTGATGCTATTGATGCTATTGATGCTATTGATGTTATTGATGCTATTGATGCTATTGATGTTATTGATGCTATTGATGCTATTGATGCTATTGATGTTATTGATGCTATTGATGCTATTGATGCTGTTGATGTTATTGATGTTATTGATGCTATTGATGTTATTGATGTTATTGATGTTATTGATGCTATTGATGTTATTGATGTTATTGATGCTATTGATGCTATTGATGCTATTGATGTTATTGATGCTAATGATGTTATTGATGTTATTGATGCTATTGATGTTATTGATGTTATTGATGCTATTGATGCTATTGATGCTATTGATGTTATTGATGCTAATGATGTTATTGATGCTATTGATGTTATTGATGCTATTAATGTTATTGATGTTATTGATGTTATTGATGCTATTAATGCTATTAATGTTATTGATGCTATTGATGCTATTGATGCTATTGATGCTATTGATGTTATTGATGCTATTGATGTTATTGATGCTATTGATGCTATTGATGTTATTGATGCTATTGATGTTATTGATGCTATTGATGCTATTGATGCTATTAATGTTATTGATGTTATTGATGCTATTGATGTTATTGATGCTATTGATGTTATTATGCTATTGATGTTATTGATGCTATTGATGGTATTGATGCTATTGATGCTATTGATGCTATTGATGTTATTGATGCTATTGATGCTATTGATGCTATTGATGTTATTGATGCTATTGATGCTATTGATGCTATTGATGTTATTGATGCTATTGATGCTATTGATGCTGTTGATGTTATTGATGTTATTGATGCTATTGATGTTATTGATGTTATTGATGTTATTGATGCTATTGATGTTATTGATGTTATTGATGCTATTGATGCTATTGATGCTATTGATGTTATTGATGCTAATGATGTTATTGATGCTATTGATGTTATTGATGCTATTAATGTTATTGATGTTATTGATGTTATTGATGCTATTGATGTTATTGATGTTATTGATGTTATTGATGTTATTGATGTTATTGATGTTATTGATGTTATTGATGTTATTAATGTTATTGATGTTATTGATGTTATTGATGTTATTGATGCTATTGATGTTATTGATGTTATTGATGTTATTGATGCTATTGATGCTATTGATGCTATTGATTTTATTGATGTTATTGATGTTATTGATGTTATTGATGTTATTAATGTTATTGATGTTATTGATGTTATTGATGTTATTGATGCTATTGATGTTATTGATGTTATTGATGTTATTGATGCTATTGATGTTATTGATGCTATTGATGTTATTGATGTTATTGATGCTATTGATGCTATTGATGTTATTGATGCTAATGATGTTATTGATGCTATTGATGTTATTGATGCTATTAATGTTATTGATGTTATTGATGCTATTGATGCTATTGATGCTATTGATGTTATTGATCTTATTGATGCTATTGATGTTATTGATGTTATTGATGCTATTGATGCTATTGATGTTATTGATGTTATTAATGTTATTAATGTTATTGATGCTATTGATGCTATTGATGTTATTAATGTTATTGATGCTATTGATGTTATTGATGTTATTGATGCTATTGATGTTATTGATGCTATTGATGTTATTGATGCTATTGATGTTATTGATGCTATTGATGTTATTGATGTTATTGATGCTATTGATGTTATTGATGCTATTGATGTTATTGATGCTATTGATGCTATTGATGTTATTGATGCTATTGATGCTATTGATGCTAGTGATGTTATTGATGCTATTGATGTTATTGATGCTATTGATGTTATTG
>CAXIIO010000575.1:0-244919 GCA_964028335.1 Altica lythri | reverse complement strand
TTTTGAGATGCCACACAACGCTTCATGTCCGATAGAAGAAGTACTAGTTTCTTTTTCGAGACTATCAACAGTACCCACAGCCCACAGCAAAGTTGTGTTTAATCAGTTGCTGTTTTGTACTCAAAAGAGGTAGATTGTAGAGCCTTCAAAACAGCTTGGCTATCGGAGACAATAAATATTCTACATGAATTGAGGCGTTTTTCAATGCACTCTTCAGCACATAAGTTTTTTGTTAATAGCCTTGTTTGAAAAATCGTAGTGCTTCCCAGGGCTATTGAGAGTCAACATTAGGACCTGTAACCCCTATAACAACTCCTGGTCTTTATAAGACCCTTCAGCGGAGACATAATGTCTGTAGGCATCTTCATGGATTGGGCTGCTCCAACCTTTAGAATCCCAAAATGTCCTGTAAGGTTGCCGGGTTTCAGAGACATAGTCCTTATTCACATATAGGTACTTTCCAGACCAATCCTAACTACCCTTGTGTTATAATAAGCACAATAAAAAATCCAATAAAATATTCTACAATTATAATATTCCTTGGGAATATTTTATTTACTGGTGATAAATTAGCCTTGTTTTTATAAATGACATACGTATTAAATATGTAATGGACATCAACCGATTTCTAGTACGAAATTGTTTAACAGAACCGAAATAAAATATGTAGATTTTAATAACAAGTGTTTTATTACACAATTTATGTCCGAATTATAATATTTAAATTAATTTAGTTCACGTAACGCAGTTGTGCTCATTTAAAAAAAAAGTTTTATATAACATCTATAGACTTTATTTTAATTTTTTATTGACACGAATTTAATATATGTATTTTTACAGGGTAGAGCAAAGTTTTTAAATCGTCTATATTATAATAATATTTATGCAGCTGTTCTTTAGATTCCTTCGCTGTTTTTTTTCCAATATTGAGAAATTAATGATCGTTTTTCTCAATATGCGTCATTTTTTCAAACACAGCTGTTAAAAATATACTTTTAGCTATATTGCACTAAATTTAACATGTAGGTATGCATAAAAAGTTAAGTAATATTCGAAAGAGGCGATGCTTCCTGAGGTGTTTTACCGATTTAAAAGACATAAAATGGTACACATTGTGAGTTACCTCCATAGTACACTTCTTGTTTCTTCAATTTCTATCTTCATAGACACCTTGCGCAATTAGATTCCTATACTATTAATTTTGTATATCTTTTTTATAAAGTTAAATTTGTCATATTATAAACATTAAAGAGATTTTGCATTTATTGATAAATGTTTTAACTTGCAGAACAAAGGCTATATAAAAAAAATGAGCAGAGAATAATGCATGGTACATTACCTACTCATCAGTTCACTTAAGCGAATCTAATTTTAATTTTTTTTTCTACAGAAATATGGCGATGAATAAAATACATAATTAGTGTCTACTTTGTATAAAACAACTAGCTGTACCCAGCGCGCGTTGCTACGCCAACAACTAAAATAAATTCAAGAAAAATAAAAGAGAAGAAGAGATGGAGAAGGAAAGAAAGTTTATAGTTTTGTTTTACTTATCGCACCAAAAATATATTTTTCGAACTTATATTTATACGAATTCGTGTAGATATCTATTAATCTGTATTGAATTTGATACATGGAAGCGCCATCTGGTGGTAACTTCCATTAATACGAATATCATATTCATCTTACTCTTTAAAAATACATCATCATACTGATTTTCCTGACAATAGGTTGAACGGGACAGAAGTTGCTAGTCTGCAGCGCCACCTGGTGGCGAGTGGCATCAATGAGCATATCATACAAACCTTCTCCGTGGAAAAATACATATACATACCAATTTTCATGACAATCGGTTGAACGGGACAGAAGTTGCTAGTCTGCAGCGCCACCTGGTGGCGAGTGGCATCAATGAGCATATCATACAAACCTTCTCTGTGGAAAAATACATATACATACCAATTTTCATGACAATCGGTTGAACGGGACAGAAGTTGCTACTCTGCAGCGCCACCTGGTGGCGAGTGGCATCAATGAGCATATCATATAAACCTTTTCTGTGGAAAAATACATATACATATCAATTTTCATGACAATCGGTTGAACGGGACAGAAGTTGCTAGTCTGCAGCGCCACCTGGTGGCGAGTGGCATCAGTGAGCATATCATACAAACCTTTTCCGTGGAAAAATACATATACATACCAATTTTCATGACAATCGGTTGAACGGGACAGAAGTTGTTAATCCGCAGCGCCACCTGGTGGCGAGTGGCATCAATGAGCATATCATACAAACCTTCTCCGTGGAAAAATACATATACATACCAATTTTCATAATAATCGGTCCAGTAGTTTTTGAGTTCATTGAGTACATACAGACAAACATTCATTTTTATATATATATATATATATATATATATATATATATATATAGATATGATTGAATTAAACATTTTTGGTGGTACAGGATCATGCACGATTTTTGAAACTGAGTGTATAATAAGTAAAAGAACAGTATAGAGTACAAAAATTTGATCAATTATGTAAAATATATAAATTTTGTCCACTTAAACTTTATTTATTGTTTTATTAACGAAAAGAGAAAATATAAATGTGTTTAACATTATATTAAAGTTGTATAAAACATATAATAAACAAGAAAATAATAAATTTTTAGCATGATTTATGTACTTGATATCTAG
Organism: Altica lythri; assembly: GCA_964028335.1. Classification (NCBI taxonomy): domain Eukaryota; kingdom Metazoa; phylum Arthropoda; class Insecta; order Coleoptera; family Chrysomelidae; genus Altica; species Altica lythri. Next base: position 242,220 of record CAXIIO010000575.1, on the reverse strand, counting down.
AATTATTGTTGAAAGGTTTGGTTACGAAATATAATTGATCAATTTTCAGCATGACTTAAACTTGACCAAACCGCAAAGCAAATATAAAATAAATTTTTTAATGATGTCGAAATCAAATTAAGTTATCTACTGCTCAATAAATACTTAGCATATCGTTTAAATTAAAGGTAGGTATTTAAATTTAATTTCGAAACAAAACAAGATAAACCAAAATATAAACTATGTTTCATGGTCGAATAATATTTCCATATTGTAACCTTATTGTGGAAGTAGAAGTTTTAATCATTCATTCTTCGTAGATCAATTGTTAAGATTATCTTGGATCTTTAGTTGTGTTTTCATCTATTCTAGTTTAATAACAACAAAGAAAACTACCTCCATTTTTAAACCACTTCCGTTTTATTTAAAATACGAACCTATTTAAGTAAACCATACGTAGGTAGTAACTTATTACGTGACCAGAAAGTCTTGGTTTATTCGTTGTTAAAATGTATTTTAGACCGTCGGTTTTATCACACGAAAATGATTATTAACATTAAATTTTCAAACACTATCTATAAATACAAGTTAACTATCCATAAATCCATTATTTTTAAAGTGTTTTGCCATCAATCTATAGATATGAAATCAAATGGTTCGATTCAATTATATGTTTAACATACCAATTAAAAAAATAGAAGTTGCGCACAAAGATGGAAAGATTAAAAGAGCTTAAAATTAGATTATTTTCATTGATTAAACTCACATTGCTGTTATATGAGTACGATTTATAAAAGTGATCTGTAAAAAAACTAAATTGAGATATATACAGGTAGATATACAAGATAATGATACTGTCATGTGATTTAATGTAGTCAGTTGATATATGCTCATGGAATTCTAATAAAGAAATTGAGCAAGTGGGACACACTCTGAAGTCTCTAAAAATTGACTGCTTATTGTACTTCCATGGGTTGCGAGATTCAATTAGAAAAAAACGACCACAGTTTTGGCAAACCGGTGACTAGCTCCTTCACCACGATAAAGCTCCAGCGCATACATCAAACCTTGTACAGAATTTTTTATCAAAACAAAGTGTTGTACAGGTACGGCAGCCTCCATATAGTTCGGACATAGCTCCTGGCGACTTTTGGCTGTTTCCTCGATTAAAAATGCCGCTTAAAGGACACCGATTCGATGACAAGAAGACTGTTGAAACCTATACGACAAATGTACTAAAGGCGATTCCAATAACTGACTTTCAAAACTGCTTTGGCAATCGAAAGCATCGATATGAGTGTGTTGTTTAATTAAATAGGTACTTCTTTAAGGGACACCACCTCGGACACCACCAACCAGATGACAAAGAATAAGGCAAGCGCCGAAAAATAGTTGCATTCGGATACTTTTGGGATAGACCTCGTATATTGTCATATATTAATGTACTTAATTCAATAAATAACAATATTTATTAAATAAAAATTCCCACCGGAAAATTTCGTGATTAGAAAATTCCGTATATTTTATAACATAATCGAAAAAAATATATTAGATAGGTCAGAAACCAAACTGCGTGTGAAGGGAAACTCCAATTTAAAAATAAAAATACAAAACCGCTTTATTTTCAGGATATCAATAGAAAAATTACCACTAAACCAACTCTTATCTGATGAACTTAAAATAACCACAAAGTATAAATATGTATATAATAAATAGTACAATGTAAATAAATATAACACAAGGTATAAAAATGAAACTAAATTTTTATCTAATAAGTTTAAAGCTACTTAGAGCTTGCTGTGATGATATCTGAGTCGATTTTTTTTTGTAGAAAAGCAAATTCAACTTAAAAAAGTATTTTCAAAAACGCAAATTGATGATTTTCTGCCACGAAAACAATAAGAAATAAACTATAATAACAATGATCGTAATCTCAAAATAATAGCGAACATTCTGAAATTACTATCATATATGAAAGTAATGGTAAAGTTTGTACAGAATATAAAGCAACGTACTAAAGACGTAAATTGGTGTTTCCACTCTGTATTTGAATTAATATTGACATATTTAATTGAGTAGATAAGTTATTTAGGAATGCATTTATTCAAATAATGTCACCCAAATAGATTGATAACTATAGTAATACAAAACTTCCTGTATGTGCGGGCGTAGTCGATAAATATTAATTACTTATCACAGGCAAAGAAGGAAATACACAATTGGATAGCAATTAATAAAATTTCAAAAAAATATATTATTTTTTTCATGTAAAATGTTCCATTCATAAAAAAATAGTTCATTGATGAAAACTACTTAGATCAACTAATATATGCGTTTTATTGAGGTCAATCTTGATGTGCGTGGGTACAAATTATAATTTTTAATAATTTAATATGACTGTTATTTTCAAGTATCTTAAAAGGATATGTTATATTTGCAAATAGGATTTGCGGCGAGGATAATATTGATTTTATTTTAATGCTTATTTTACCACAATATTTAACTTTTGAGAATCAACCAAAATTTTAAATAAAATACATATATATATAATTTTATTTCCGAGTAAACAGAAACTTGGCGAAAATATAAATTCGCAGAATAAGTTCTTACGATGTATACTTTAGTTATCGCAATTAATTTTGCTGATTAATTCTGTTATATCATATTGCCATCAAAGTGTTTATGCTAGCAACTCTTTGATATGCAATCGTATACTTAGTTTTACAATTTAACCATAATATGTATAACAAAAGGTCTTTTGTCAAGTAGTACCGTTGAATAAAGTAATAACAGTACTTTGCTACGTAGTATTAGTAACTGGTAAACAAAGTCTGAAAGATAGATAATATTGTGATAACTGAAGCAATTGGTTGGAATAATACAGTAGGTACTCAACAATTGATAAGCATCACAATTATTTTTTCAAATATTAAAAAATTCAGGGGTGAAAGCGAGACCTACGACCTATAAGATCTATTGTGTCCCCCTTTCTTGCTATACTTCTGATTTATTCTTAGGCTTATAGCACCTCTGCTAGTCCTATCTTAGAAAGTTCAGGATATCGTTAACCTTCAAGTTAGATAGATCCTCCTCTTCCATTTCGTATAACTCGACCTAAGCAAAGAGGGACTACTGAAAAAAAATATGGCAGGATTTAAAGGAAAATCTTTGGAGTCAAGAGTACAAGATAATGATGTCCTCTCTAAGGAGTAGAATGACAAGAGAGACTAGAAATAGCAACAACCCTGTTGACGAGGAGATGGGTAGCTCTCCCTAGACGAAGGGTTATAGCCCCAACGCCCTTTTGCACAGAGAAATAGAGAAGCTATGCATAGCTATGGGAAAAATCAAAAGTAGGTACTGGCTATACTCAATACTCAATTCTTTATTCATGTTATTCCAGTAGTTACACACGTCAATAAAACAAATACAATATAGGGCCTCAAATGGCATTAATAATAATAATAAAAAAAAATATACATGTATTAACTTAACACAAATATTAAAGAGAAGGACCAATAAGTACAGACATGAAGTCTTAATTTAAAAAAAAAAATTGTCATACAATAATAATATAAGGACTTTACAACAAGTTAAAATTATAATTAAAATATTCGTCAAAAGAATAAAAGGCCTCGCTTAAAAGAAATTTTCTAATTTTTTGTTTAAACTTTACAAAGTGCATATTTCTAATTGTTTCGGGTAGGACATTAAAAAAATTTACAGCCCAATATCCCGAACCATCCTGACACCTTCGCAGACGCCAATAGGGGGGAACCAAATCATTTCTCGCACGAGTGTTATAATGATGTATATCTCCGTGAGCCCTATAAAGATCCATATGCTCCCTAACATATAACAGACAATAAAATATATATAGACAAGGGACAGTCAACAGTCGTGCACTAACATACTCCCGCCTACAGTCATCTCTATACCCCAAACCGGACAATACTCTCACCGACTTCCGCTGCAGTCCAAAAACTCTGTCCCTTCCAGCCGAGTGCCCCCAAGCTAAAATGGCATATGATATGTGGGAGTTGAAGATAGCAAAAAATGCAGTTCGTAACACATCAGCTGAAACACACCGAGCAAGGTTCCTGAGTACATACAGCCCTCTGTTCAGCTTACTGGCCAGCAAATCTACATGATGCCCCCACTGCAGTTTCGGGTCAAGAAGCACACCTAAAAACTTTACACTTGCCGGATTATCGAACTCGGCCAAGCTTCTCATTGAGAAAATCATTCTTTCAGTTTTGCTGATATTGAGCAATAATTTATTAGTGCGAAACCATAGCTCAGCCCTTTCCTGTGCCACCACGGAACCCCTCAGCGATTCATCTAGGCTCCCAGATGAACAGGAAATTGTTGTGTCATCCGCAAAGAGTGTATATTTTGCAATGTTATCAGCATGGGGTAGATCGTTAATATAGATAAGGAATAAAATTGGGCCGAGGACTGAACCCTGGGGAACCCCAATGCTAAGCTCACTCTCACCAGATGACACCCCAGCAATCCTCACAACCTGGCGCCTGGAGCTTAAGTATGATTTAATCAACTGAATGCTGTTGGTGTTAAAGTAATAATAGTGTAGCTTACCAAGAAGGATCTCGTGATTGACACAGTCAAAGGCCTTACTAAGGTCGCAAAACAAGACAGAGTTAAACTCTGACTTATGGAATCCCTGAATGATATCTGAAACGAGATTGATTATACCCAACACTGTAGATTTTTTTTTCTAAAACCAAACTGGTATTCAGAAAAGAGACCATTTCTTTCAAAAAAGTCAATAATACGAGTAGCCATGCATCTTTCCATAATTTTTGAAAATATAGGCAAAATAGAAATTGGTCTGTAGTTATCCACCAGTGAGGGTTCTCCCTTCTTGAAAATGGGAGTTACTAAAGCCTTTTTCAGCACTTTCGGAAAAGTGTTCTGTTGAAAGCAGAGATTTATAAGCTTGGTCAGTAGTACGATGATAATGTGCTTTACTGATCTTAGGAGTTTTATGTTAAGACCATAAGCATCTCGACCCTGTTTATTATTTATGCTGTTTATTATATCTCTAACCTCATTAAAACCAACTTCACCAAAGTCAAACTCTTTAGAAGGTTTAGGATGACCATTCAAGAAATCTAGGGGGTCCATATCAGAAGCAGGAATGTCATCAGCTATACTCTGAGCCACACTGGAAAAGAATCTATTGAAATCGTCAGGTGTTATAGAAATTTCCTCTGTGGTTTCTTTGACCTTTCCTCTATAATTATTAATTATTTTCCACATTGCCTTTGAAGGGTTCTGTGAAGATCGTATCAGGTTATCATTTGCTTGAATTTTAGCGTTTTTTATTGCATCCTTATATATATTTTTAAAATTTTTTTAATCCCGATTAATTTCCTCGAAACCATACTGGCTTTTTAGCTCACCCAGAAAATGTAAATGATCTCTCATTGCCCTGAGGTCTATACAAGGCTATACAAGAAATGCTCTCCGACCAATTTTACAGAGATGATACCTCAGTGGACAGTAACTTACATATGCAAGATATTAATATTATTTTAAATACATTAAATTTTTATAAACTCTAATTCTTGCGTACACTATTTCTCTGCTCTCTAGTAACTGTTGAGCCCTATATATCAAAGAAAACTCATTATATATCGATTCTTAGCTTAATTAAATAGATGTATCTTATAAACATTGGACTAAAATTATCCTCTGCAGTTTACGATTTAATTTACTTCTAAAACAACATTATGTACGTTAAAATTCAAAAATAGAAATAAACGTACTCTTGGTAACTACTTGTATACACTAGTTGGGCAATTAAGTAGGTATTGCTTAATATCCACACACATTTTCTAATTTGTTGAAACCAAAAACATATACACTTAATTTGTGATATTTACTCATCTCATGGAAGTTTAAAACTTCTGATTACAATTCACACACCTCGTTACATTTTAAATTAAATATTTGCTTTTACTATATAAAGACAACCATTTCCAAAAGATAGATAAAGAAGTGAGACCTACTTTGAAAACGCTAAAAGAACATTTTCTTACAGTAAGTAGCTTAAAATTTTAATTGGATAAAATCTCATAAATCGTTTTTTGGCCATAACTCGCTTAATTTTTGTACTTTACAAAACTATTTAAACGAAAATGAAAGTTGGCGGGAAATTCAATTTAATTTGACGTTTGAAAATTTAAAAGGGCAAAAATATGAACTGCTTGAAAAGAAAATATATATGATGTATGATCACCAGTCGTATAAGGTAGTTAAAAATCGTTTTTTCGCCATTTATTGAGTTACACTTTAAATTAAAGATAAGCTAGTTTTTTGAAAGTTATTTGAGTAAATAGTTAACATCAATACCTTGAAATTGGACATTAGAAGAAGAATTTTGAACCGATTTAAAAGACAAAAATATGATTAGCACCTTCGGATCTCCGGCATTTTCACCATTTTTTCGAGTTATACTTTTCGCTAGAGAGACGCTACTCTTTTGAAAATCATTTGAGTCACAGTTCAGATCAATACCTTTAATTTGGACCCTGAATGATCCATTTTGGACCCTTAGAACCACAGTTATGGTGATTAAAAGACAAAAATCTTATTAGAACCTCAGTTTTCATCGCTTTTTCGCATTTTTTGAGTTATACTTTTAGTTAAAAAAATGCTACTGTTTTGAAAATCATTTGAGCCATCAGTTGACATCAATACCTTTAATTTGGGCACGGAATAAACAATTTTGTACCCTTAGAACAGGAGTTATGATGATTTAATGACGAAAATTTTGTTAGAAACTTCGGTTTTCCGGATATTTCGCCAGTTTGTGTTATATTTCCAATTAGTTTATTATCCAACTAAGAATTTATTTAAAGTGAATGCTGAATCGTTGGAAGAAGGATTGAAGAATTTTTTTATAAAATATTGATTTCAAAAGTACAATGTAAATATCTTCTACCTTTTGCAAATAAAAGAAATCTTTACAATGTTATCTATAGTTGATTACTTTGTCAATAAAGGTTCCTCAAATGTAAATAATGTATGAACAAAAAATCATCACATATTCTTGACACTGAATAAATCTCAATCTACTGGAAGAGCAATTATGGGCAAAATTAATATACTGATCCATATTTTGCTGATTAGAAATCAAAATCAAACCAAAGATTGACCATTTTTATGACCAATATTTCGTATTTTTATAAACAATGGAATTTAAATAACACATTACAAAAACAGTTTCTAAAATTTTAAATGTCCAAAAACTTGATTTTGTAGAAAAAAAGTGGTTTTCTATAAAAAAAAAAATATAATAAAAGTGTAACTCATACAATGGGGTATTTATTTAACCATGGTTTCGATTTATTTGAAATAGTTTACAACTTAAAAAAATAATAATAATAATTTCAAAAAAGAGGGTAAAAGTTGTAATATTTACATTCGAAAATGTTACTTTCTAATTTAAATAGATAAATAAATAATATAACCATTACCTTGAAAACGATACTTCTTTAAATATATCTTATGACTTTATTAAGCATTATTAAATTTATAGTCTAATATCAATAATAGAACAATTCAATAGTTAATTAATAGGCAACTATAGGTATTTAAATCATGAATTTGCATTAGATTTAGATTTTCATATATTACAACTAAATGAGTTGATTGGCTAAAAGGAAGGGAAAGTAAATATCTAGTAATGTTAATAAATAGACACTTACGTAGGTACCTACTCAAATTAAGTAGGTAGAAATTTTATTATTCTGTAAATAGCTCATACATGGTCTCATTGTGATATTTTAACGAGATAAAATTACATAATTAATGTGTGTAGGCCCAGAGACTAATTTATTAATCAAATTATGCACTTTTGAAGACGTTATTCTAGTTAAAAAAAAATGTCTTTAGATGATTATCGAGTTTTATTTTAAATTAATCATTAGTAATTATTTAAATTTGCTGTTGTATTATTACGCGAATCAGGTATGAAAATAAAATATAAATTATTAATAATATGATTTTTCTATGAAAAGATGATTTCAAAGACTTACCTGGAAGTTAAATTGATGTGAATCCAGAATCTTTGGTGACGCACAGTCATCGTAAGATTTAATAAAAACTTTTTTTAATAAAAACAATAACATAAAACTTTCAAAAAGTTCACTAAAAGTACATCAAATCACACCAACTAATCACTGTCGCGTGTAAAATACAGAAAAATGTCTAGTTTAATTGATAAACAAAAGTTTCAATAAACTTTTTCAGTGTTTTTAATATATTTCGGAGCGCTTTAGCGTGAGCGTGTTTTAGTATACTATAAACACACTCCAAACATCGAACCTCTAGTTGAGTTTACCAGTGCAGTCAACGAGTCAACTACTGTTAGTTGGCCTTTCGTAAGTCGACCTACGCTCGGCAACGTTCGGTAAGCTTTCAAATACTATACTAAAGAAATATACTATACTAACATTCATAAGTTTGTATAGGTTGATAGTTGAGCCTACCTGGTTTTACCTGTCGTCTGAACGGACTCAGAACAATACAAAAAAAAATTCACCGTACTTACATCACGTACAGAGCCGGTGAGTAGGCAGTGTTAATATTGGGCCCTACACAGGGGTTTTGAGGAACACCCCAAACAATAAGTAGTAGAGGATTAGTAACACGAATTTTACACAAAAAAAAATTCAAAATTCTCAAATAAATAATCATTAAAATATCTGATAGAAATTTTGGGAATTTTATTCTGCATAGATAAAAATTCAAGGACTACCTAAAGAAGAATGGAAATAATTAAGATGTTTTAAACGTGAACCAAAAAATATTTAAAAAATACCCTAATTTAACGGATTTTTACAGTAAATATCCACATACCAAAATGCAAATCGCACCTAAAATAAATGAAAGTTGAATCACAAACAATATCACAATGGGATTTTAAGCACCATATTTAATATGTTTTTAAAAGCTTCTTAAGCCATCACTAAATAAATCTATATCCAAAAAATTGCAATTATTAAATCGCTGAAAATGAAAATGTTCCACATAATATGATAATTAACAATAAAACAGTTCACCATTTCTACATTTAGCTTAATTAAAGACAATAAATCACTACAATCTATAATGCCTTTTGATCCATTTAAATATAAAGCATAAATCATAAAAAAACATGTCTATTTTCCAAACGAACTATCAAGTTTTTGAAACTTCAAAACATCGAATTGTTAAACCATCCACCGTATAGCCCCGACCTAAGTCCCAACAACTTCTTCACGTTCCCAAAGATCAACAATTTAATGCGTGGGCAACGATTCCAGTAGCCAGAAGAAACCATCAATACCTGTAAGTCCTTTGCAAACGTGGTGACTTTAGAATAGAACAATTTCTTCCCAATGTCATTCACAAAAAGACTGAAAAGTAAAGGGGTTCAAGGTGATCCCTGAGGAATTCCAGATGAAAAATTAAAGCAATCTGAATTAAAATTGTTGAGCTTAAAACTCTTTCAGGAAACTGTCCAACCATCCCAACCAAGAAACCAGTAGCTCTAAACTTAGCCAATAACTAATCAAAATTGGACAGAGCTTTGCTTAAATCTGTATACATAAAATTTACTTGTAAACCTTGTTCAATAGCCTCCAAAATATCTGTTTCATAAAAAACCAAAGTTTCTACTGATGATCACTGACAAAAATCTCCTGCTTTGAAAATTGGGATAGTAACTATACTTGTACATTTCAGGAAAAGTGATAAATTAAAAATCAAATGTAAAGGTCTAGACAGTCCATATCCGTAGGACCTTGAAAAGAATCCAATCGATAGAATGTTTTAAAAATTATCCCCTATTATCAAAAAGGGTTAAATTAGCAACCCTTACTTCGTTTTTTTACTTTACATTCTTTGTCCGTCATAAAAACATGTACTCTGGATAGAGTGATTCATACATTTAGAATATTTTTTCACTCTTTTTGATTCCACTGATCGTTTTTTATTAAAAAAATTAAGTATTTAAAACCGTACCATTATTTTACTGCTAATTTCACCCTTTTTAATTATTTTATAAGAAAGTTTTTTTCTTATTTTTGAATTATGAATCAAATTTTCTAATTGACCACTTAAGTATCAAACACCCTGTTCCATTTTTTTATCACTAAAAATTGTAAAAAAAGAATGTATAAAGATGTTCCAATCTTTTAAGACCACGTGTAAATGTCAAAACGCATAATTTCAAATACTTAATAAGAAATGAAAAAAAGCTCACACATGTATTTAAATATCCATAAAATTTGCAAAGTACATCCTTCCTCTAACAGAAGATTTAAACTAAGAAACAAGTACTAGGAAATTAAATTACTTGGATACCACTTTACATATGGCGTCCACCTGGTACCATTCAACTCGATTTTTTCTTGAACCCGCATTGGCTCTCGCCGGCCCTGAAAGTGTTCGAGTTATTCACATTAGTTAACTATGTTTGTCTCGTTTTCTCTTAATAAGAAGCCGTTCCTGTTCTTCTCTATGTAAAATAAAATAAGTCCACTAACCATAGCTTCCTTCTTTTAACTCGAACTCTATAATGTAGTAGGGACTAAGAATATGGTCAAATATGAAGTAAGATGTCTTTAGCCAATTAAGAAAAATGAAATTTTAATTTAGTTTTATGAAGTTATATTAGTTACAAAATACAAAAAAAAGTAAAAACCTGGATAAAAAATACGATAAAATCAGTTAAAACAGAAAAAAAATGCATTAAATCGAGAAAAAATCGTAAAAATTCGAAAAGAGGTTGAGCTTAAAGGCCATCCTTGCAACTTCCCGCTAGTTTTAACCGTAAAGCTATAGTAACGTGACGTATTTTGACGTTTTTGACTTTTTTTGAAATTTTTCGACAATGATATCTCACGAACGAATCAACCGATTTTAATTTTCAAAACGGCATTCGACGTGGTTTTTTAAGCTTGAGAGCTGATTAGGTTATGAAATTGATCGATGTAATAGCCAAAAAGATATGCCCAAAAAACTTTATTTTTACCAATTGTTTTTTTCGGTTAACATTTCTCGAAATCTACTGGTTCGAATCGGTTTGAACTTACAGGGAATCCAAGTTAGACGGAACTCTTTGGAATGCTTTTTATTTCATTCCGATCGGTCAAGCCGTTCAAAAGTTATAAAAGGTTTACATACATCCACACACACATCCACACGTACATACAGACATACAGACACCCTCGTAAAAATAGTCAGGGGAGGTTCCAAATACCTCAAAACGTTGATATCCGATGAAAACTCGATTTTCGAAAAACGGGGTAAAACCAATAACTTCCCGATTTAAAAAAAAAAAAATAATTTTTTTAGCGGGAAGTTAAAAAAAATTTAATTTTTTTAGCGGGAAGTTAAAAATTGGAAATTCGCTGGGTCAGTTAGTAATTAAAAAAAAAGTACAGTTTGTATCGAACTAAAACATATATACCTGTTTAATTAAAAAAGGTCCTGTTTTGCAAATACTATATTTTAATCATAATAAATGTCTTGGACGTACCTATTGTACTTAATAAAAAATGACATTTATATATAATTTAAATTATTATTATGACTTTTCGATAACAAGTTTTATAATTAATATCCAATAATTTATTTCCTCACAATCACAAAATATGTTTCCTCATTTATATCTACATTTAAATGATCATTATTAGGTGTATCAACTCTATTATATCCGCGGTTTTAAATATTAATTATAATATCTAACTGTTTCACTCCTAGATTTAAATAAATCAAAAATAGTTTAATATCTGTTAGGAACTGAAAGTAACACTGCTGAAAACAATCAGATAACGTTATTTAATGTCGAAACGAAATAAGTACATTTAATATTTTCTATAACTAAAACATTAACTGCGAGTGTTGTGTTTCATAGCCATGAAGACAAAAAATATATATACTTAAAGTACTTTATTTCCCACCAAGAACTTTTGCATAAGTTTAAACCAATTGATGAAAAAGTTATTCCACTCTTCAGTTGACACCTGCAAAATCGCTGGCATCGATGGCTTCTTCTAGCGACTGGAATCGCTGCCCAAGCATTTAGTTCTTGATCTTTGGAAATGTGAAGAAGTCGTTGGGACTTTGGTCGGGACCATACGGTGGATGGTTTCACAATTTGATGGTTTGAAGCTCCAAAAACTCGATTATCTTTTGGACACTGTAAGCACTTGCATTGTTCTGATTTAAGATGAGTCGCCGTTGTTTGTTGCTTTGTTGGAGTTTCAAGATAACTTCTGGTAAACAAACGTTTATATACCAATCGGAAGTAACCGTTCTTCGATCGTCTAAAGCAATTGTTGCCACATGACTGGATTTTATCACGAAAGTTGCGACCATTTTCTTTAACACACTTCAAGAACGGATCACTTTTGTTGGTTCCAGAGTCAGCTCTAGAGATTCAAAACGTACGGTTTGGAGCAAAATAAAAGCCTGGATCCGTAGACAAAAAAACCAAAACTAGTTGGAGTGTCAGGACAAGTCAACGAGCAGGCTGATAACCTTGTAAGAAAAGGATCAGCCACAATATTCTATGGTCTAGAGCGAGCTTTAGGGGTACTAAAAAGAACAGTTCGAACAATGCAACTAACACTGGGACCCATCTTTGACTAAGGAAACAGCAGAATGTGTATTAAATAGCTGCGTGCCAGAAGAGCTGACACACTTCCAAAAACCGTCAGAAATTAGCAAGGTGTCATTATAGGATTCTTTACGGGTCATGCACCGGTCAAGGGACAACTGCAAACCATGGGCCTGTTTAATGGTGACCCAATCTGCAAATTAAGTGTTAGAGAACCTGTACTATTTGAATACATACTGTACCTTTGCGAGGCATAGGAAACTTCAGAGTGCCTCCAGAAACATACGCCGCCGCCACTACAAACTACAGTACAAACTAAGACTACATCCTACATCTAAGAACTTCCATCTTAAAAAAAAACTAGATAGCCAGAACTCACTCACTTGTAAATCTTTTTGACTTAAGTAAATTTTGTTCAACTACTTATTTTTTACAGAAAACAATTCATATTTATTAGTACAAAATTCACATTTACCTATTGATTTTATGCTATGAATCAAACAACAACATTAACAATAAAACTAAAGTGTATTTAACCCCATTTTATAACTTAACAAAAAAATGACTATATGATGCTTTCTTTCATTTGCGGTATTGGAAACAAACAATTAGTTAATACTATTTTTACACGCTCTCATTTGAAAATAAAGCATGGGAAGCATAAATTAAAATTATTTGATTATGAATGTCATGGTGAATAAAATAATCTATTTAACATTCAGGACCAATTTTTTTGTGCCCAATTTAATATAATTCTCTTTCAACACAATAAATACGTACAAACCAGCTAACTGTTTTTTGGCAGGTTTTTAAACGTTCTCAAACAAAACGTAGATATATTAATTAGTATTGGGAAACACTTTTGACCTACTCCTACAATATATAAATTATTTATTTACATAATTTACGAAAATAAAAGAAAGTATGTAAACATTTATGTTTAACACATAAAAATTAGTTGTATAATTTTATCAATAACTATGACTAACAACTTTTCGAGATAAATGTTTACATTTTATTACCAAAATTAATTAAAATATTAGAATTGATAAATATTTACTCATTTACATTTAATATTAGTTCATACATATATTTTCGATAAACAATATTGATATAAAAGTCCTAAAAAAAGGAGAAAACCAATTCTAGGCCTCAAAAGGCATTAGGTCGTATATTCAAAACTCTACTTTTCAGGAGACCAAAAACAATAGATTGTATACGAGATACGAGCGTTGTCTTTTGAGTTTTGCATACAGCCATACAGACAAAAAATATATCGAAATATGTCCCGATATACTTTTGCATACTTTCAAACCAATTGGAAAACATATATTGCAGTTTTTAGTTGACACCTGCAAAAGACATCGATGGCTTCTTCTGGCGACTGGAATCGCTGCCTATGTATTGAATTCTTAATCTTTGGGAATGTGAAGGAGTATTTGGTACTTAGATCAGGACTATACGATGGATGGTCTAACAATTCGATGTTTAGAAGCTCCAAAAACTCGATTGTCTTTTGGGCAGTGTGAGTACTTGTATTGTCCTGATGTGGGTGATTCCCCGTTGTGTGTTGCTTTGTCGGAGTTTTGTGGTAAGTTTAGTAAACAAACGTTTGCCTGCTAATCGGAAGTAAGCGTTCTTCGATCTTCTAAAGAAATTGTTGCCACATTATTTTGTCACAAAAGTTGCGGTAATACCTACTCTTAAAAGGTACCCCACGACTTAGTGAGCTAGCTTAGGAAATAACGCCTTTTATGACGTTTTTACGTTACAGGTGTAAATGACCCTTTATACCTCTTAAATAAAATTAGAATTCCCCGAAATCCGAACCCCGACTAATTAATGCTTAAAGTCGAATTTTTACATTCTGAGGTCCAAATTACAAATTAATGTAATGATTTATAAATTATATTGTTTAAAACTTAAACTTATTGTGTATATAAACCCTATATTAAATTTAAAGAAATGAGCATACTGATACTAGTTATGGATGGAATTATGAGCAGGTGAATAACATATTAACGAACAGCGAACAGGTGATTCAAAATATTTTAACTGAATGAAAAAATCTGTTAACAGTTGTTTAAATTTGAAAATTTAAATGATTCGTTGTATGCATCTTATGAATATTTAATCTACTTATTAATTTAAAATATAAAAATGATTTTTTTAATAATAAAATAGGTATTTTTACAGCTGCTTTCTTTTTTTAATAATTGAAAGTTTTCTTATATTGTATTCTTCCCAACATCAAATAGTGAGCACGTATAAATCGTTTTGTTTGTCCGTCCGTCTGACTGTCTGTAAACACATCTCCTCCGTTATTAGAAGGAATAGAGACACAAATGAGGTGTCAAAATAAAGCTCTTTGTCTGAAGATGAAACTAAAGGTGAGAATGTTTCTATCACTTCCAGTTTAAAAGCTATAAGCAGCAGGACTAATGTAAAGTCGTTTGGGGTGAATACAGTAAAGTCACTTGACTTTTACCGGCGCGATATTTCCAAGATGTTTTTTAATGAAGAAATTTGCTGCACAGGTCCAATAGTATTCGAATTTTTCGGTTAAGAATTTTGGTTGACACTGCGGTCATAATGTAACAATGCGAGCACTGTTTTTATATCAAAGATATATGTAAATTTGGCATATTAATATTACAATTTATATTCAATTCTTACTAACAGTATTTAATTAAAACGTAGATTGTGACATAAGGAATATTTGCTCGGAATTAATTAGAGCACTTAAGTCTGAGACAATTTATTTTATTCATCTGATCTTGCGAGATTCCAATATGGAAAACACTGTTTTGTCATAACTAAATAATTAATTTGTTAAATTAGATTTAAAAAATGATAAATTTTCTATTTTTTTAAACACAAGTATTCGACATTTCTTCAAAAGCAACACGTTGTTTATTTTTTTCATACTAAAATAGTAAAAATTTTGATATTTCTCATTTTGGGTTTTACTTTTAAAACGAGTTTGTTCATGTAGGTATTTATTGCAAAAAATGCATGGTGCATATTCTTATATACCAAAACGTATTTAAAGCTTACCTAAAAGGAAGACTTGATCAAGCAAAAAATGGAAAACGTTTATGGGTACAAATTGAGTTTTTATGTTGATTTTGTTTTTACTTTTATGTATATTTATAGCATTTGTTTTATAGAATTTTAAACGTTATATTACATATTTTTACTTTATTGATAATAAAATTATATTAATTTTATTCATTACTATTCTACCGTTTTTTCTTTCTAAACACACACCCAGTTGTAGGTGTATTTTTTTATATAAATAAAATTATTAAACATTTTATATTATTCTATAAAGTATAAATTGTGAAGTGTATGTAACTACTTTAAGTATTTAATCATATATTTCTCAGTGTTTAATTAATCATTAATTTTTACATTAAAAATAAAATATTTGACGGAAACAAATCTATTGTGTCTGCATTGCGAATATTTTATAAAGTTCATGGATCTTTCTATTGTTCCTAATAGGCTGGGAAAGACTACATAAAAATAAACGTTTAATTATATAATTGTGTTAGGAATTAAGCTTGTAATCAAATTTTAATTCTTTTATAAGCAAAGCTTTTGGACTTAGGTTCGGAAGAGGTGTTACGACAAAAAAATGGTCACAAAAAGGATTGACAGAACTTCTTTGACCTCTTTACCTCTCGTATCTCAACCACTTTATGTAATCCTCTTCATACCTACATCGTTTAATAGACCTGGTACGTTCAGTATAGCTATTTATCCCTAGTCTATCTATATATACCTATCTATATCTATATATGTAATAAAACTGTAGAAATGTATAATATTGAAACACTTATGGGGACTTTTACACAATTTATTTACAAAATTGTTAAGATACACAGAACTCTGCTGGATAACGTCTAACTACTTGACAATACAATGAACTCTTGTGAATACTTGAACTTGAACTCACGTTAACTGCCCATACATCCCCTTATATACAACTTTATTTAATCTAGTCAGTGTGTTTAGATCTTTCTAGAATTTTCTAGAAACATTATTTAATCTAGTCAGTGTGTTTAGAAGTTTCTAGAATTGTCTAGAAACATTATTTAATCTAGTCAGTGCTTTTAGACGTTTCTAAAAATCAACTGTCAATAACAATCTTTCAAATTAAGGTCCCTTCACGGTTATCCCGTTACACTGGCCCCTCCTAAGATTCATTCCTCCTGGAATGTTATTTCCTACATCGGAATCCCGCACACTCACTGAGCCAGCCAAACCATCTTCTTGGTGTTGCTGCGCATCTCCACTGTGGTTTCCTTGGTAAGGCGCCAAACGATCATGATGGCCCACGACGGGTTTCCCTCTGGGAATTTTCACGATCCGATAAATGACATCGTTAATCTTCTTCTTGATGGTGTATGGACCTTCCCAGTTCTTCTGTAATTTGGGACAAATACCTCGACGTCGTCGGGGGTTATAGAGTCAGACTAAATCTCCAACTTGGTAACTCTTTTCCATTGTCCGCGTGTCATAGTACCTCTTCATCCGATCACTAGATAATTGAAGTTTCCCACGCACCAGGTTGTGTATATTCTCCATTCGATTCTGAAGATCAGCGACATATTGTTCACGGGCCATTTCTTCACCAGGTTTACAACCAAACACCAAGTCACATGGTAGCCTCATTTCTCTACCGAACAGGACCTTCGCAGGCGTTTGGCCAGTTGATTCGTTAATGGCCGATCGAATTGCCATTAGAAATAGTGGAATATGTCGATCCCAATCCCTCTGACATTCTGACACCACTTTTGACAGATAGTTGGTTATAGTCCGGTTCATTCGTTCCACCATTCCATCAGACTGAGGGTGCATCGCTGTGGTTCTCGTTTTGTGGATGCCTAATCTTTGGCAAACTTCTTGAAACAGCTTGCTCTCAAAATTTCTCCCTTGGTCTGAATGTAATTCTAGTGGTACCCCAAATCGGCTTACGAATTCTTCAACCAAAATATATCTGCTAAAGTGGTGGCTTCCTGATTGGGAACTGCATAGGCTTCAACCCATTTAGTGAAGTAGTCCATGACAACAAAGATGTACTTGTTTCCTACATCGGTCTGTGGAAGTGGCCCCAATACATCTACTGCGATTCTTTCAAAAGGACTTCCAACCAGGTATTGCTGCATTTCCGCCTTCGGTTTTCGGTGCGGACCGTTACTGGCAGCACATGTAGTGCATTTGCGACAACAATCTTTAACATCATTAGTGCAATTTACCCAGTAAAATCTATCTCGGATCTTTTGCAGCGTTTTCGTGATACCCAGATGTCCTCCAGAACTATCATTATGCATCTGTTTTAAAATTTCTGGTACAGCATTTCTTGGGACCACTATTTGTTTCCTTGTTTCTGTGCCTTCGGAATTTTCTACAAGTCTTTTAATGAGCCCACCGTCCAAAATTAAAGAGTTCCATTGGGACCAGTATGCTTTTAAAGCAGGAGAGGATGATGATATCTCTCTCCACAACGGACGACGGTCCATTCTCTTCCAGTCCCGAATCTTTCTTAGAACGGGATCGTTTTCTTGTTGTTCCTCCAGCATAGAGCTCTCGTCTTCTGGCACAACCTTAACTAAGGCAAGTTTTTCCTCGTTCTGCTCCATACGGGTACAATGGGGGCAATCAGGTCAACATGGTCTTCTGGAAAGTGCATCAGCATTACGATGTCTTGTTCCAGGTCTATGCTCGATTTCAACATCATATTCCTGCAGTTTTTCGAGCCATCTTGCTATCTGTCCTTCTGGGTTCCTAAAGCTAAGTAACCACTTTAAACTAGCATGGTCTGTTCTGATCAGGAATTTTCTGCCATACAGATATTTATAAAAGTGTTCGACGGATTTTACAACTGCTAACAGTTTCCTCCAAATTAAACAGTAGTTTTTTTCAGCTTTTGATAAAGTTTTGCTGAAGTAACCACTCTTTCCTTACCATCTTGTAGCTGTGACAAGACGGCTCCAATTCCCACATTGCTGGCATCGGTGTCCAGAATAAGCTTACCATCAGGAAGTGGATAAGCAAGAACAGGTGCTGACGTAAGCTGTTTCTTCAATATTTCAAACGCCTCTTGACATTCCTGATCCCAACAGAAGGACTTATCTTGTTCTGTCAAACGTGTCAAGGGTTTGGCGATGTCTCCAAAATTCTTGACATATCGTCGGTAATAGGAACAAAGACCGAAGAAACTCCGGAGCTGATGTTTGTCGATAGGGATTGGCCATTCCTGAACGGCTTGTATCTTAGCGGGGTCAACAGCAACGCCATCCTTGCTTACGTTGTGTCCTAAATAGTTGACCTGTCTCTGGAACAAGTGGCATTTCTTAACATTCAATGTTAGATTAGCGTTCTGTAATCTTTTAAAGACTTCTTCCAGGTTAGATAAATGTTCCTTAAAGGTCTTGCCCATTATGATGATATCGTCTAGATAAACTAGACAAGTTTCCCATGACAAACCCCGCAGGATGTTCTCCATTAGCCGTTCAAACGTCGCAGGAGCATTACAGACGCCAAACGGAAGGACCGTGAATTGCCACAACCCTGATCCACTGGTAAAGGCAGTCTTTTCTTTGTCTACAGGATTCATTTTAACTTGCCAGTATCCGCTTTTAAGGTCCAAGGTAGAAAACAAAGTAGAACCCGCCAAAGCGTCGAGGGCATCATCAATCCTTGGCAGAGGATAACTGTCCTTCTTAGTGACATCATTTAGCTTTCGATAGTCGACACAAAACCGCATTGATCCGTCTTTTTTTCTCACTAATACCACAGGAGAAGCCCACGGACCACTGGATGGTTCGCCTATGCCATTTTGAATCATTTCTTTAAGGGCTCTGTCTACTTCTTCCTTCTTAACTTGAGGCATCCTTCGGGGTACCTGTCGAATCGGACGTGCATCACCAGTGTCAATTCTATGTTGTACAACATCAGTTCTTCCCAGTTTACTTTTAGAACCAAATACAGGTTTATAACGGTAAAGTAGATCTCTTACCTGTTTCTTTTCTAATTTTGACAAAGAGGGATCTAATTTTGTCAGTAATTGTTCAATTCCGTTGGTCTCATCTGTTTCCGTAACGTTTACCTTGTGAATGATGGCCGTTACTGGTTCTAAACTTCCCATTTCCGTGTCCTTTCGGAGAAGAACTGGATGATCGTTTAAGTTAATAACTCGGATGGGTACCTCCTTGGCGAATCTAACAAGAGTCTTACCCACAAGGAGTCCTTTTCCCAATTCATGGTCATGGTTCTTCGGCTCTATCATGGCTGGGGCACCAGGCACCATCTGGCTCCACTCCATCCAACCGCGCTGTGACGACACATTCGCAGCTCGCCGGAAGTTCGATATCTTCGATTAGCTTAATAGAGGCATTGTCAACTTGTTTTCGGTGCAGGAATATTTCTTCATTACCAGTATAAAGGATACGTCGGCGAAGATCCAAATGAAAACCACAGTGGAGCATAACATCCATACCCCTTTAACGGGGTGAGGAAAGAAATTTTTATACAAAAAAAACACGCCACGCGAACGACGTCGCGGGTACATCGAAATAGAACCCAAAAATGTGGTTAGATTTTTTTGTCTGTCTGTTTGTATGTTTGTGCGCGCATCACATGAAAACTACTGATCCGATTCGAATGCGGTTTTCATATCTGGTGTATAAAAATTTCTCTCCCATTCCTTAAATGGGGTGGGGTAAGAAATTTTTATACAACAATCAAACGCCACGCGAACGACGTTGCGAGTACAACTAGTTATTTATAAGGCGCGACTGGCGCAAGTATCTCCAGTATGTTCGAAATTTCGATACCTTTTATGTAATCGTAACGGTTCTAGAACAGTTTTTTTTTGGACTCTTGGAACAGAACTATTGACTAAATAACGTAACTAAAGAAGTTCCACTTTAAATATCTATTTTGAATTAATGTTAAATACCTATTGCAATAATAGGATTATCATTTCATCCTTTTCGAAGTTTGGTTTCAAGTTTCACTCATTAATCATTTGCTAGACCCAGCTGAAGTATTTTGATGTTGTAATAATTTTTTGCACTAAAACACAATATTATTATTATTATTATTGTATTCCTATGTAAAAAGTAAAAAAACTAATGCCATCTTTTGGAAATATTTAGCACTAATAACGAATATTTCTTACAGATTTCTACATTGACTCTTACAATGAACAACAGGTGACACTACTATAATAATTAAACACTATAATCTTCACCAATTTTAATTGCAGTTTATGTCAGTAATAATTAAAGATAATAAACTGGAGAATAGGTAATTAAGATAAGTTATGAAATATGAACGAGATAAATCTCATAAATGTTTTCGTAACTCGAGAAGCTCCCCCAGTATAGTGACTTTTTTTGTGTATTTCGCTTTTGTTAAGATCCACTTTCTATAGCTCAAATCCATAAGCTAACGATTGCTCTTTTGTTTTTTTTTTACTTAATTTCTAATAGTCGTTTTTTGATTTCATGGTTCGTAATTTTTTGATCTTTTTAGTCATATAATGGAGGACTACCTACCTACCTATTTTTTATACCACATGTGGTTGTTTCTATATCCAAAATAAATCGTATAAATTAACACCACTTCTTTTTCATCGAGATGAAAATACACTCCCTGACCCTGATGTTGTTACGGAATTCCAACGATTTTAATTTTTATGTCCAATATACGATGAATTGCGTTTATAGTTGACTCTAATGCGTTTAAAACTATTCTTGTGAAATAGTTGTTTATATAATAACTTGTTAGGTATCTGAAGAAATTGGAAAAATAGAAGCAGCTACTGCTTAGAAAACCTACAAAAATTATATTAGTTATTACTTGCTGAGGTTTAGAATTCGCTTGTAAATAAAGGTCTGTTGCAAATGTACAATGAAAAAAATTAACAATTTTTTTCGGTAAATAAAATTTATATTATTCACAATATTCAGAGTTAATACAATACAGCGATTTGCACGGTCCACAAGTTTTTCGAATGAGGATTTCAGCTTATTGACTGGAATGTTCTTCAAAATGGTTGTTGACGCCTTTTGGATGACCTTCATGGGCAAATGTAGTCTCATCAATTAACCAGCCCATATTTGTCCACTGCAGGGCATAGGGGCTTCCTTGGTTCGCTTCCACATTTCTCTATTTTTTGCCTCCTGTTTTCAGCTCGTATGAATACGTTTAATGTCTTCTGACCATCGAGTTTATGGTAGTCTTCTCGTTCGGTAGGCGTCCTGTCTAAACCTCCACTCCACAATCCGTTTGGTCCACCTGTTGTTCCAAGTTCTCGCAATGAATCCAGCTCCATTTCAGGTCTGTTATTCTCACCAATCACTTTTGTTCTTTTGATATTGATTTATAGTTTCAAATGCTTTTTCATAGTCTATAAAGATCAGGACGAGTGGTTTATTGTCTTCGATAGACTTTTCTATCAGAGTTTTTAGAACTTGAAGATGGTCGTTCGTATCGTATTCTGAGCGGAACCCAGCCTGTTCCCTTGGTTGATAAAGATCCAATTTAAAATTCAATCTATTCGTGATAATACGTGTGAATAACTTATACATATGAAAAAGGAGGCTTATAGGACACTTCTTTCTCATGCCCAAATTCCCGGTCAAAATGCGGTAGATCAAATTTTTTGAGATGTTTATTTCATTTGCATGTATTTCAATGAAGATTTTGGCTTATTTTTAATAAACAGACGCACTTTTTCGACAGTTTCTTGCGTAATCACAAATTTCGGCTGATCAAAATGTTCGTCTTTTTCAAGCGACACACGATCCTCTTTGAACCGTGTAAACCACTCGTGGACTCGGCTACGAGATCTATATTTATCACCATAAACTTGCTTCGGTAAATCTTTTACCAAGTTGAAAACAGAACTTAATATTGGCCCCAAAACAGATGGCGCTACTGGTTTAGGATTTTTTTTAAAGTCCTATTGACTTTGCGACAGACCTCGTACATATTAGTCCCTGTACCGCGTATTGTTATTCCACGATTTTACGCATGAATGCTCATTTTATAAAAAATTAATTTAAGAATACAGGAATGTTTTAATAATAAATCGCAGGTAATCAATGACATATATTTTGTAATGTTTTCAATTTAAAACTATTAAAAAAATATGTGGAATATTTTAAAAACAATAAACAAACTAGAAATACCCTTTTTCGTATTCAACCAACATTCTAAACTTGACCACATCAGAATTTAAACAACTATTTAATTATTGGTGTTGTAAACAAAATTACTAAAATTTTTTAAACAAACAATAATATTTGTATCATTGATAAAGCTTTCTAAATTTATTAGCGACATTTTAATTTTGATTTTTAATTTTTAGAAAATGAATGTATTCTGAAGTCAAGCAATCAATAAATTAACATTAACAACGATGCACCTGAGGCACAAGTAATTATGACGGTGAGAGTCACAGAGGCCTAATACCTCGTTCCAATATGTGTATAGTCCGGGTACCAAATTATAGAAACTGGTATGGGTACCATCTTTATCATTTATATAACTATAGTCTAGTGAGTATAATCTTCTAATAGGTTTAGGACCGACTAAGATGCAGTTTTTTACTGTCTATTTTTTCTGCTGAAAGACATATTAAAAAACAATTCTTTTACTGTCGACTTTTTGTGCCGTAAGATGCAGTTCTTTCGAATTCAATTAAAGTACATATTACATTTGATCATACAAAAAATGCATTGTAAAAGTATATAAAAAGTTTGTTATTGAGATGGAAGTACCTACGTTCAATTTTGTTATTACGATCTCTGAAATTCCTGGTGCAGAGGAAATGTACTTATTAATTCTTCCGTGAAGTTTTCTGCAGATTATGGTATCCTGAGTATTTAGTACACAGGAAACCTACTTTTTAATCGTGTCTCCAATTTTTGTACTCGGTGTTTTTGGTGTCGCTGAACACGAATGATGCCGAAACTCTACGCGGCACTTGGTGCCCAGGGTGCATAGTATTTACTTCTTCTTCTGGTGTTTCATGCAAATTCTATACAAAATCAGTGCACACTTGGTACTCGTGGGTTTCTTGGGTCGCTGAATACGAATATCATGATGGCGATGATCTCTGAGACACCTGGTGCTTAGGACGGACCACATCTCCATGAATTTTATGCAAATTCGATACAAAATGAGTGTGCACTCGGTACCTACTAGGAGGGTTTTGAGGTCACTGAACCCAAATATGATATAATGATTTTGCTAAATCATTTCCATACAAATTTATGAATCCAAGCGCGTGCACAGATGTATAACTTCTACCGGTAATCCTACTGAGTACCAAACCCGTTTTTTTTTGTTTATTTATTGTTAAAAATGCACTTCAACAACGCATTATTTGTATGCCCAAACCGCATTCGGAGTATTTTTTTATATTTTTATTATACTTTTTATCTTATACAGATTAA
The DNA here is from genome assembly GCA_964028335.1 of Altica lythri. NCBI lineage: Eukaryota > Metazoa > Arthropoda > Insecta > Coleoptera > Chrysomelidae > Altica > Altica lythri. The sequence goes on along the minus strand of CAXIIO010000575.1, from coordinate 218,127 downwards.
TATTCAACCAGTTAAAAAAAATAGTAGAGATTCATGCATTTCTATTCTACAATCACAGAACGTAATACAATTTCTTATTTGAAGGTATTAAGGTACTAAAATTTAAAATTAGTAGTGTTTAGGTATGCGATGCGTGGTAAGTGTACAGTTTGGATTCACATAAATACGCATGCGATATCTGTAAGCGACCAGACTAAAAGGTATGGTACCATCATCAGGTACTTATTTAGTACGCATGTGCATTTCGCTAAAGCAGCGACTTATCTTACTTTACCTGTCAGGTGGGAGCGCGACTGTAGTCGATCTGTGTTGTCTATAGTTTATATTTATATGGTTGTATTGTTCGGTTAAAGTTGATAAAACATTGTGAATAGTTTTATTTTCTATGAAAAATCAGTACTAAAATGGATTATTAATAACAGAGCGTTTCAAGAAAGGTAAGAAAAATATGTGTACCTGGTTAAACTGCATTTTAACTGTTTTTGTTGCTATACCGTATTCTTTTTAATGTACGCCACCGTGGCTTAACTTTGTATTCTACAGATGTCTTTAATAAATTACCGTTTAATACAGTATTAAATTATTCATTTATAACTTTTGGTACCATAATTGTATTTCAAATACTACTACTAAAACTTTATCTGAATTTCATTCAATTGACAAGATTTCTCTTCTAACTTTAGGTCTTCTAATTTCTATTTATTTTGCTCAGTGGGGATTACGTGCAAAGTAATATACTCCGGTTAACAATCACATGCAAGATATCCTTAATTTAACTTTATGCAAAATTATATTGGAGATAGTTAGACGTTCTTACCTCATTCCACGCATTCCGATCAGTATATGATTAAAGGTGTGGCAAAACCTTAACAAAATATAATTGGCCTTAAATAAATATCGCGTAAATTCCCAAATTCTTCACCTTAATTACCATTTTAGAATCAATTATCAGCCCTAATGACCAAATCATTAGTAAAAACAGTTTCCCTCTCGTTTAAAATCATCAACAATAGAAAATATTTATTATATCTTTAAATACAAATATAAATTTAATTTAAATATAATTATATATTTTAGTTCTTAGGAACTAATATTACAATAAACGTTATCAATATCAACTTATCTTACTTTATAATTTTTAAAATTTTCATGTAGATACCTACCTACTTCATTTATCATAATTGATTCAATATTAACTTTAACAGTTTTTTCTATGTTAATTTATCTAGGCGAGCGGCAAACCCCTTAAAATTAAAAATAACCATGACCCCGAACGGTTTCGAAATTTGGTACCAAAATTTCATAAAAATCTGCACAACTTTTCTTAATAAAAATGTTCCTTCACTTCGATGAAAAAAAAAATAAAGGAAAGTTGTACAAACTTTTACTACGAACATTTTGGCACCTTTACTCGATTTTCTAAAAACAAATGCACTTTTTGGGTATTCGCCACTCACCTAATTCGAGAGCACTTCTTGAGATACTAGCTGAGTAAGTATTTCAATTCTGTCTGTAAATGCTGATAAAGAAAAATTTTACCCGAGGAATTACTCATGACAAAAATCTGTCCAAAGTTGGTACCAAGGAATCTAATTTTTCTATACGATGTTGAAACACAGCACAATCGATGTATTGGAAGATCGACGCTTGAATCACCCAGAATAAAAAAAGCAAAGATGTCCAAATTAAAATTTAATGCAATGTTTTTTTTTACATTAAGAGTATCATGATGACTAAATGCGTTCCAGACTTACTATTTGTCAGTTTTGTCAATATTGCTAGGACGAGTTCGTCAGAAACGGCTCGAGTTGCGATAGAACAACTCGTGAATTTTGCATCAGAACAACTTCAGTGCTCGAATACTCTTCCGAAGATAAAATCTGCTTTAAAAGGGACCCGATTTGAGTTGATGAAAGCGGTAAAGCAAAAAACAACAGAGCTCCTAAAGGACATCACCAAAGAATACTTCCAGCACTGCTTTGATCAATGGAAAAAACGTATGGAAAGGTGGTTGGCGTGGGGAGAGGAGTATATTGAAGGGGAGCATTCGAATTTTTATAATAAAACCACTTTTCGTAATTAGTCTCGTCATTTAATAGCAACACCTTGTGTATACAGATAATATAATTCATATTCAGATAGATAGAGGAATTTATTACACGGTTTAAAAAGTACAAATAAGTAGATATTTTATTGTAAAAGATAACATTTTGAATTTATATACATTATTTAGAAATTCACCACATCATATTCCTTAATTATTAATTACAATACTGGAATTATTTTTAATTTAATGTTCATGATTAGGTTATTTATCTGATATTATAGTCTTACCCAAAAATATTAGAATAATTTTATTACTACAACACTCATATTTATACTGCGCGAAATAAAATCATCGATTCCTTATATAGGTAATCTGATGACGATTTAAAATCTAGTAGAGGTGATCTGAATGCTTCGACAACAGTAACCCATCATGTGTAGGTACACCCAATAGCCTTTTTTATGAATGATGTCATCACCAGTCGTACTGCAGCCCAGTTATGCCTAGTGTACTTTTTCCATTTTCTTGTCAACCACTATATGATCTTAGTTACTCTTTACTAGTTTGTACAGGTCTAAAGGATGGGTTCCATATGTTTGTGCGGTCCATTGCCTCACAATAGTATGATATCTGTTTCCTGTCGCTTAATCTGCAGCTTGGATCTCCTTTAAACAATCCCATAATTTGTGGGTGTCTCTTGATTCGTGCATTGCCCGTACAGAATCCTGTAATGACTTGATTCCTGGTACACGTCTGTTGCTCTTTGTTTGACCAAAAATGTGTTCCCACTGTTAATTATGTTTTCTACCGATCCAGGCTTTCATTCGTCTTTAAACCGTACTTTTCGGTACCACTAGAGCTGGCTCACTATGCACATATAGAAATGATAGCGTTCCTTTATTTTAGGAAAGTCCTGGTGGAATCTCTCTCTCTGTTTTTCATTTAGATCCTGAAGATGGGCGGAAAATTATTCAGATGGTTGTGAAAAATGTTTATCTTGATCTTTATGTTATATCTAGACCTTTGAAAGTTAATCAATAGTCGTTCAATTTATTGAAAGTAGTCTGAAATTGCTGTTTCCCAGAACAAACTCCATGCTTTTTTCTTATTTCTTGTGATAATGTGTGTAAAATGTGAGTCTTTTATTTACGATCTTATTTGTGGTCCGTCAAAAGTGTCTTGTTGTATCTTTTCCGCACTCAGTTTTGAAAACTTTTTGCATTGAAAAGGAAACAATTTATATTTTTTGTTAATATCTTTTACAAATTTTCCTAGTTCTATGTGTAACAGAAGCAAAGTTATACGATCTCTTGATACTAAAGTTGGTTTATCACGTGCTGTTGTCCTGGGCTTCCCGAGTAAGCAACCTTTTTGAATCCAATGTTGATTTTTAGCTCTATTATTCCACAAAAAGAAAACAAAGATGCCACTATATTGACGTAGAAGAAAGTTTATTGTTTTTAAGGCAACTTATATTACATATATTTAATTTTTTTCAAAATCACAGTCACAGTAGTATATTCTTCTTTTATTTGAGTGGAATGTGCAATAGACAACAATCCTAATTTATTCCCATTATGTAAGAGAACAAATTTTAGACTCCGTTTTGATGAATCGATGAATAAACGCCACCCACTAGTCATAATTTTGTAATCGCATAGCAGTCATTAAACCAGCTGCAACAATTACAAAATACAAAGTGATTTTGTTCACCAAAATATTTAAGGAGAAGAAGTCTTTGACAGCCTCAGCTCGTTTAAATCATCCTGGTTGAATGGTTCTAGCGTTTACAGATCACATTCAAAGTTAATATTACTACCGTCCATTTTCGCTTCAAAATCCATTGGCTCTTCCTGTGAAGCATCAGTTTGAGATGTAGGTGACATCTTAGGGCTCAGGACACGTCTATATGTCGTCTATTTGTAAGGATATTCCTATTTTCCATGATTTTTGCTGGTTATGGTTATCAAACAAAAATATCGTATTCCCAGCGATTTCTTATTTGTCTACAAACGTAGAAACGATATAACAAATGAAACGTCTTGTTTCAAAACTCAAGAAAATTAGCAACCTCGATGTCGGCTTTTTAAATTTATTTTTTATTTGTCATATATAAATTTTTCTGACGTGTTTATAGTATTAATTTCTATTATTTCCTAGCGTGAATGAATGAAATATTTATTCGGGGGCAACAAATCTGAATTTGGTCATCGGCTATCATAACTCAATGCCATTAATTGTTGAGTAGGTGTTAGCATGAAAGAATGGTGAAAAGTCATTACATATATTTTATGCACAGGTGTTGATGCTACGTTCTTTTCAAGGACTTCAAACGTATTAGTCACTTCTAATATTTGTCATATTACATTGTTATTAGTATTATAAGGTGATCCTATATTAAACTGATAATATTTTGAATAATATTAAGCTCGCTTGTTTGCTTGTTTGTTAGTATGCATATAACATAGTTATTAAAGTGACGCGCTTTTCCATGTCTCGTTTATCATTACTCATTATACAAAATTACAGTACCTACCTAGGTAGATATACATTACATAATTAAGGTCAGAAAATTTATTTCCATTTACTTCAACACGATCATAACATTCAATTATTGTTCGTTATATTATTTAGTTATATTGCAGAAACACTCTTCTTAGTATACTAATTATATCTCCCAAAAAATTTTTGAAGTTTAGAAAGTATACAAACAAGAAAACTACTTTAGCCACCGATGTTTTGGTAGTTAGTCGGCATTTTGACGCACATGTATGCATGACGTTAGAGCTAGAAAGAGAGAGAGAGAGTTAAAGAGAATTAGAGAGAGAAAGTTAGAGAGAGCTAAAGAAAGTTAGAGAGAAATAGAGAGTGATAGAGATAGAAAATGTTAGAGAAAAAAGAGGGAGCTAGGAAACATTAGAGAGAGAGGGAAAGAGCGAGCGAGAAAGAGATTATTTGTCAAATCGATAGTTGAAAGATCAAACTCTAAGTTACTTGTTGTGCTCTGTCTTATAGTTTTATTCGGTTTATTTCTTTTTATTTTGAGAAAGAACGTGTTTACTCATCAAGCTCCAGTACCTCTTCTATAGTAACGCACTACTATCCTCTTTCAAAGTGGCTGAAGTGCAAGAAACCTCATACCATAGCAGAAGAACTTATTTTATCTGCAGCTATTAATATTGTGATAGAAGAATCAGCGGGAAATTTTAAAGTTACCTTTATCTAACACCACTATTAGTCGAAGAATCCATCATATTGCTGAGGATCCCAATGACAATTCATAGAGAAAATGAAAGGCAAGCAACTTGGTCTACAACTTAATGATGCTATTGTTGAAGACTATTTTTCTGTAAAAGCTTCAATTTACTTGGAAAAGCTCAAGACTTCGGTTCAGATTGTTGACAACATACAATAATTTAGATTGGGAAAAGTGTATTGTTTTTTTTTCTGATCAATGTCTGGCTGTTATGGTGGATTGTAAGCGCTTATTCTTAGTACAGCACCGTATGCTATGTGGACCCATAGGGAAGCACTTACAATGAAGAAAGGGGAGGGCAGCGGGGGCCTGTGCCCCGGGCGCCAAGTTAGGGAGGGCGCCAAATTAAGGGTTGAGGTTGCTATTTTAATATTTAAAAAAAATCTACTTAAAGAGTTTATATCAAAAGTAATTGTCAATTTAAAGTTTCAATTGCGCGATATAGTACCCGAACGACCAAGTGCTCTCTGCTCTTATAGAATTAACCACCCATGAATTTTCATCTCCAGAAACAAGAGCTGAAGCAAAATCTCTAATTAAAAACATAAAATGCTTCGATTATGTAATAATGACATGCTTCCCGTATTCAGTCCTTAAGAAAATTTATCGAGTGAATAAGTTTTTGCAGAGAGAAGACACAACAATAGACAATGCTACAAGAAACATACAAGGTCTTCTAACGGCATTATCTTCAACTAGGGAGCTGACTGTTTCAGAGACAATTGATGAGGCAAAATTTTTATCTTGCAACATGGGAATAACAGCAGAGTACAAGGAAACAAGAAAAAGAAAGAAAAAAATGGCAGGAGAATTACATGAAGATGATGATCCAAATTGCACAGGAGAAGTTCTTTTCAAAAGACCACTTTTTCAAATTTGTGATAGAATTATTACTAAGTTAAGAAACAGGTATGTTGCCTTAAAAATGGTTGCCGACAAGTTCAGTTTTTTGTGTGGGTCTCAAATTAAAACACTAAACGTTGCAACTTTGAAAAGTAAGGCTAAAGAATTAGCTAAAACCTATGCAAGTAATTTGAACGAAAAGAACTTGTAAATGAAACAGAAAGTTTTAAGTTTTATGCCTTAACTTTAGAAGATGAACTAAAAGACGCAACAGCAGCATCTATACTCAGAATATTGCATAAGAGCAAGTTGGAAGAGGGTTATCCTAACTTTTGTGTTGCTCTAAAAATATTTGTAACGCTTCCAGTTTCTGTTGTATCTGGAGAGAGAAGTTTCAGTAAATTAAAACTTATAAAAACCTGCTTAAGAAATGCTATGACACAGCAAAGACTAACAAATTTAAGCATTATAAATATTTAACATGAAAGGGCTTCTTTGCCTTCTTTTGATGAAATAATGAACACTTTTTCAGCAAAGAAAGCCCGAAAAATAAGAATTATGTAATCCAGGGTTTGTGGATCTAATCTTTGAGTTAGGGCTTTCAATTGTTCGCATTGTTTTCAATTATGTATTATTTCAACCTCGTATACGACTCGTGTAGTAATAAGCCTTCGCTTTTTCGTAAATCGGTTCGGGACAGTAGGCCAGGGGGGCGCCAAATCTAAAGCTTGCCCCCCCCTAGAAAAATTGGTAGATCCAACCCTGGTCAAAATTGTTTTCCAGAAAAGCTTAAATCCTAAGCCTCTAATAAGCTTTTTATCTCTCAAGATTGGCTGTCCCTTTTTTCACGAAACATCTTTAGAAACTCACGGAAAAACTTGCAAAGCTTACGGAAGAAAATATCGAAAATTTGTATTGATCGAAGATCCTTTCCAAACACAATCTCCACCAGAATTTACTTCACCATAAGAAGAGGGTCTTATTGTGACAACAGCAATAAAACAAAATTCTCTTTTAGTAGATTTATATCTACTATTCAGCTGGTTCGCAGGTCACGACTTCGGGAAAATTTCACTACAGTTTTTCGTTTTAGGTCCCCCTGACCTCAAAAACACCTTCCGTTCAAAAGTTTATATATATATATATATATATATATATATATATATATATATATATATATATATATATGTATATATATATGTATGTATGTATGTATGTATAGTTCCGATATAACGAAATCTGTGGACACGATAGCATTTCTTAACGGATCGAAATGAAATTTGGTACAAAAATCAATCGTCCCAAAATCTCGGTCGAGTTCGTTAATGGGCCAAATCGGTAAGGCCGTTTGGGCGTGACATCAAATCAAAATGGAAAAAAATTCGTAACTTTTTTACTTCACCCTGTACAAAAAAATGTTAGGGGACTTTTTTGTTTGTTTTGTTTGTCTTAAAGAGACCTACAACTTTTATCTAAAACATTTTTTTCTAAAACGTATACTTTTAATATAATTAATTAATATAAATCTACTGATGCGCCTGGCTTACCAAGGGCCATTTTTTACTATTTGGTGGAGTTTTGGGTAACCTTTTAAAACTGAATGACCAATTCTACATTTAAAAGCATTGGGGATTTTAATCTCCTTTGAAAAAGTCGAATTAACTGATGTGGTGCTTCAAAAATTCACTGTACCTACACGAATTGTATCCTAATGAAACTCTGGATTTATGCCAAGAAAAGATTGGGGTTAGATTTGTGTCTGAAGGTTCTATTGCTGGCGCCTTTTAAGCGGCTATATGGAAAATTAAAAAGACACCCCTCGTAGTACCTATGATTTGGAGTATAAGCTCTTGTACTATTTTTTTTTAAATTATATTTCTTGATAGAACAACATCCATAGTTGACATTCTTTTGTGTAAGTTTATTTAGCCTCGATACGAATTCTACGATTTCTCTTACTTTTTTTTACTCATCTGATATCAGTAAAAAACAATATAACTATAGATATTTGTAATTGTTATATCTATTATTCTATTATCGCAAAATACATGTTAATCTATAAATGATAACAGAATAAAAATAATTATAACGTCAATGATATGGTAAAATAAGTAGTTTAATAAATTGCAGTTTTAAGACGGGTATTGATATTTAAATTTTTAATTAGTTGGTTGCTTTTCTACGCATAGAAAAAGTCTTTTATATGGGCTCATTAAATTTTGTAAGTGATCAAGTGATGGTGTTAAAATTTTTGAATCCTGTGTTTTTATGATTTTAGTTTTAATGAATCATCGTGTAGACTTTGATAACTTGGTATGATATCATTTCAAAAGAATTTGAATTTCCAACTAAGGGATTTAAAGGGAATTAAATAAATGTTCAGCTTTATCCTTGAAATACCGGTTTTAAGTGGTAAAATCAAAATAACAGAAATTATGGAGTAGTATTTTTAGCGAAAATCCTGTTTGTACCTCAAAGCTATTTTGAAAATATTTTACTATGGTCAACGACACCTCAAGAGATTACTAGTTCGATGTTTATAACCAATTAAAGAAATTTATAAAATTTAATGAAATTACTCATCACTTTCTATTTTATTTTAACATGATTAGAATTTTTTTATTAACAATTTTGTAATACTTTTGTAATAAATACATTGATGTGTTGCGGTTAATGAATTTAATTTCTTTTTTTTTTAATATTCTTATTATGGTAATTATTTTTAGTATACCAATTACGTCCTTCTTGAATAAACTGTTGGTAAATAAAGAGATTTATTCATCAAAGACTTAGTTTCTTCCCTTTTAGCACTTTCAAAGAACCTTCATATCTTCCTCTTGGTTATATACAATTTTTTATACTTTCGTCTATTTCTCGAAAAAAATTTAATTAAAATTTCTTGTTTTAATTTTCAGTAAATTTCACTTTTTCAATTCTTCATTTATACCCATACTTTTTTGTTATTTGGTATCTTTCTTTAGTTAGTAAGTTTTTAATAGCGTTAGTTCATTTTAACTGCGCTTATCAGTTATCAGCACCTTTGTACCTACTTTAATTAATGTTTTTAGTTCAGATTTTGCAATAAATGCTTGTTGCAGGACTGAATTAAACTAAAAACCATGGCGTACCGAAACGGTTATTCTGGAGACGACAGGGAAATTGATAGAGAAGACAGGATGAATGACAGTGTCGGAAAGCAACCAGTTCATATAATAGAACATTTGGCTACTTTCACAGTTACCAAAGAAACAGGCATAATCTACCCAGCTGATGGAATGAGAAGACTTTTACAACTAGAAAAAACCAACGGAATATGGTCACAAAAAATGCAGCTCTCTCTTGATAGTTCTTGGGTTCTTATTATGGATTATGAAACTGGGGTAAGTTTTAATATAGATTATTTCTAACATCGTTAGTGTCTAAAATAACTGACAGGAAAGCTTGAAAATGATTCTATTAGAAATAAAATATCCTCTTTATGATGAATATGAGCACTAACGAACCGTTCCCGTTAAAATATTTAATTTTTTGTTCTGTGATGCTCTTTAAATTTAATTGTATATATTTTGCAGACAGTAACCAACCATGCAGTAACTATATAATTATTTAGTTCCCCTTGTTATATACGGAGTATAAGAAGTTGTAAGCGTTAAAGATATTTTGACATTTCTTTGTGTTTCTTTATGTTTATTACATCTAAGATTTCATGAATTTCTTCTAGGTTACTATTTGATATACAATTTTGTGTTTTTGATTAACTTTTCATCCAACTCTCGAAATTATACCTGTATTACATCTAGTATTTTATCGTGAAGAATTTATTTAAGATACCTGATTCATACACAATTTTATGTTTTCGAATTTGGAAAATTACGAGGTCTGGCTATTAAATAACGAGACTTGTTACCAAAAAGTTTTTGGAACGAAGTTCCCTTTCGCGCGTTACGAACAGTTACGACTGACGCTAGGAGCTAGCCAAAAAAAATTCATACCAAAAGTTGTAACGACACTATGACCGACACACGCATGTTTCTCTCTCTCACAGACCAAAAAATAAATAACTCTCTCTCCCTCTCTCTCATAGATAGATATATTACAATTAAAAAGACACTATTTTAAATTAAAAAAGAAAATGTACATTAAAAAGAAAATACTATAGAAAAAATAATAATTAACTATAATAGTATTACATTTTATTTCATCCTGTTTTTATAAATTAATAAATTCATAAACATTTTAAAAATAGTTCGTAACTTGACTATTTAGGTACCTACGTCAAATTACCTTAACTGTCAGTTACTGTCAAATATTTTTATTTTAAAATTTTGTATTGAATTGTTAATTCCTGTTTTAAATTATAAAAAGTAATTCTAAAAAGATGTGTTATCTAAAGCTCTGGTATTGTATAAGTGGATCCTTTTGTTAAAAGAAACGAACTGTTAGGTAAGTAGAGATTTTATACAGACAATAATAAATGCTTATGTATGTATAAACACTCTGTTGTGTTTACAAATTACTAATTCCTTCACTAATTAATCGAAAGGAACTTCGTTCCATCCGGGTGTCCCTTGACACCTCACACTTTTTTTTTATAAAAATTGTTCTACATTCGAATATATTTCCCTCTTGTCGTCACACACCTTTCCATACGGTTTTCCATTGGTCAAAGCAGTGCTGGAAGTCTTCTTTGGGTCTTTAGACTAAAATCGGAAATCTGAGGAACCGATTTCCGTACAAAACTTACATGATAGATACTGCAGATTTCCGATTCTAGTACGAAGGCTATGGTGAAGAATATCTTGAATAAATTCATGAATTTCTTGGTCAAATGTATTTACGATATAATACCGTGATTAATGTCAATAATCAATAAGCAGATTTGAGGATTCTTTTCTTTATAAAAAAAAAAGTGTGAGGTGTCAAGGGACACCCGGATGGAACGAAGTTCCTTTCGATTAATTAGTGAAGGAATTAGTAATTTGTAAACACAACAGAGTGTTTATACATACATAAGCATTTATTATTGTCTGTATAAAATCTCTACTTACCTAACAGTTCGTTTCTTTTAACAAAAGTGTCCATTTATACAATACCAGAGCTTTAGATAACACATCTTTTTAGAATTACTTTTTATAATTTAAAACAGGAATTAACAATTCAATACAAAATTTTAAAATTAAAATATTTGACAGTAACTGACAGTTAAGGTAATTTGACGTAGGTACCTAAATAGTCAAGTTACGAACTATTTTTAAAATGTTTATAAATTTATTAATTTATAAAAACAGGATGAAATAAAATGTAATACTATTATAGTTAATTATTATTTTTTCTACAGTATTTTCTTTTTAATGTACATTTTCTTTTAATTTAAAATAGTGTCTTTTTAATTGTAATATATCTATCTATGAGAGAGAGGGAGAGAGAGTTATTTATTTTTTGGTCTGTGAGAGAGAGAAACATGCGTGTGTCGTGTCATAGTGTCGTGACAACTTTTGGTATGAATTTTTTTTGGCTAGCTCCTAGCGGCAGTCGTAACTGTTCGTAACGCGCGAAAGGGAACTTCGTTCCAAAAGTGCGTCATTACTTAGCTTGAAGCTCTAAAATATTTTTTTTTGTAAAAAAACGAATAAATTGTTCAAAATTTAATATTTTTGCGCTATATCATATGAGTATACTCATCTACTGTTTGCATCTGACACTTAGTCATCGTTTGTTTAAAAAAATTTACAATTTAAATTTGATTTAAAGTATAAAACAACATCAATATATCGTATCGTATTTAAGATTTTTTTGCACTGTTATAAATATTTATAAAATGTTATTTCAAATTAAACGAATATGATAAAAATGCTGTATTTTTACGGGTTTTTTATCTTATTTAGAAAAACAATTACCGGAAAACTATGATTCAAAATATAGTCTATATTTACAATCTGTCTTAAAAATGATGGACAGCTTATCTTATTCCTCCATGGATCAACTTTTTAGAACTAAACAATAAAAGCTAAATGATTTATAATCGTTTTATAAAAGCATGTTTTTTCATAATCATCTCCGGATTATACTTAATTTTATTTTTTATTTTCTTATCGTGTATCAAGAGTAGGCACAGTTATTTTATGGCGCCAACACGCTTTTTAAAGAGTGTCAACAAATATCAGATCAGATGAGATATGCCAAAATTATTAAATTTCAATGGTTTATCTAAAAAAATATGAATATATGATTATTTTAGTTGATTACCAACGAGATGTTATCCATACACTAAGACAAGTCATGGAAAAGTCGTATGATTATGATGTAAACCAGCATTTCTTATTCCTTGATTTTAAACAAGTCTTTGACAAACTAAAGAGAAGAAAAGTCTTAGAAGAGATCAAAATTCGTTGTTAATAGAGCAAAATAACAATTCAGTATAAATTTCGAAATCTATGTATATGCCTAAACACGCTTGAAACATGCATTGTCATCCAGTTCTTAGCTATCCTGAAAATTTCAGAGCTCTAGGTAGTCGGGAAATAGGTTTAAATTCGATTACAAAATTCCACGGAATGACACAGAGACAAAGAACACGGCGAAAACATAAAAACTTTCTAATAAGACAAAATTTGATGGAAGAACTGGAGAAAGTTGGGATACCAACAAAAATAAGAAAGATTTTAACACTGACTCTTAAAAACACCACCACGAAAGTCAGATTCAATGGAAAAATCTCCAAAGAAATAAAAAAAAAGTAGTGTGGCAGTCAGTGGGACTGCCGGGAGAAGTTATACTTCTATGCACGCGTATGGATTCATAAATTTGTATGCGAATGATTTAGCAAACTCATTATATGATATTCGTGGTAAGCGACCCCAAAAACCTCCTAGTACCGTGTGCACACTCTTTTTGTATCGAATTTGCATAAAATTCCTGGAGACGAGGTCCGTCTTAAGCACCAGGTGTTTCGAACACCATCGCCATTATTATAATCGTATTTAGCGACTCAAAAAACCACCGAGTACCAAGTGTGCACTGATTTCGTACAGAATTTACATAAAACCCCAGGAGAATAGGTAAATACCCTAGACACCAAGTGCCGCGGAGACTTTCGGAATTGTGATATTCGTGTTTAGCGACTCCAAAAACCCCGAGTATATAAATTGAACCCATTTTCAGCAATACTTACCGAGTTGTAAGTTTTCTCTCTATTATCTGTTCGGAATGTACTTTTCGAATGCAGAAATGCAATTTCCATTTTTACATTATAAATATAGCGACAAATTTCCTGATACTTTAACGAATCCAATGCAAAAAAACGCATTCCGATCCATCTTATTCGTAAAAACTCTGTTTATGTAGCCAACAACCTCAAAAGCATAGTGCAGGATATACTGCAACCATGTGACGGTATTTTAGACTAGAAAACAATACTCATTACTGAATATTATTATAAATATTATTAATATAAAATACAAAACTTAATATGTTAACTTACGTGACAGAATTATAAAATAATCTGTCAAATAATCATGTGGTCCGTCACTATGATATTCATAGATTAGTTCAGACTGTGTTTTGTATATCTATCCCTTTTCAATGTACTGAATGTTGAAACGGTATTCAAACTTCAAATAAGGACTTATAGTTATGACTAATAACATGTGATAAACATTTCATCTTTGTTTTTACCGACCAATATACCTTATAAGTGTTTCTGTCTCTCTCTTACTCGCACCATTACATATGTAATGATTTTTCCCATTTAACTGTACAGAAATCTTTTCCACCGAGTGCATGAATAGAAGTATAACTTCAATAATAAAGTAAAGCAAGGAGATGCCATCTCCTCAACACTCTTCAATGTAAGCCTACGCAGATGAAATTGCCATCATTGCAAACACAAAGAAAGCACTAATAAATGCAATTGAAAAACTAGACGAAGTGGCAAGATAAATGAGGAAGAATCAACGCCACACGAAAGACTGATTATACAAAACTATACGTTTGAAGCGGTGCACACTTTCAATTATCTAGGACTCATAATTGGAAAGATCGGGAAGCAGAGAGTAGAAGGCAATCAGTCGTTCGGCATAAACAGAAAACTTGTGAGAAGCAAACTATTGAATAAAAAACAAAATACATGAAGGTAGGTGAGGAAGCCGCAGCAAGACCACTTTAGTAGCCTTTTAAAGGAAAAAAACCTAACTTAAAAATCGTCAAATAGATGAAAATATCGTTGAGTGGAAAACAGAGATTAATTATCTAGGGCTAGCCCTAGATAACAGGTTACTCTGGAGCAAACACGAAAACGAAATAATACACAAAACTACAAATCTCTTATAGTATGCAGAAAAGAATTAGTGTTGTAATTCAAAGAAATTGCCATAGAAGTACACGACAAGAGTGATACCAATCATCAATTATGGTGCAGTAGCTTGGGGCACGAGAGCTAATCTTACTACTACGAGGACAAACCTCTCGAAGATTCAGGGAATAGCCTGTGCATGCATCACTGGAGCAATGGGAACATGCCCCACTGATGGAAGTAATCCTTAATCTCACGCCACTACACATTCAAGTAGAAAGTTTAAGGAAGAAAACAATATATAGAATGGTCAAAGAAGGAACAATCACTTCAATTTGATCAAACTTGGGAAATGGGACAAAGACACCATATTGGTGCCAAAAGCCAAAATGCCATGGTCCAGATGTAAAGAAAGGCCAAGAAAAAGGTAGCTAGATGACGCAAAAGCCTTGAACGTCAAATATTGGAAAGCTCAATATTAGGGATCGATAAAAAATGGAAGAAAATTACAACAGCAGCAAAAAGAAACAGCAAATTATGATGATGACAGAGGAATAATCCGCCTCAACAAAAAAAGGGATGTTACCCATAATCTTAGACATTGTAAGGTTATGATGATGATGACTTATTAACTTTAATGAACGTTTTTGGTGGAGTTCGCCAATCCAAGTAAAGTGTACTTAAAAAAACTCTAATTGTGAAATTTTACTTTTACAAATTTAATTTTAATCGCTTAATTATGCTTTGGAACATTAAAATAATCATAAGATAATGGATACAAAAATGACAGCATTTAGAAACTTGTTTAACGATAATATAGTAAAGTAAAGTCATGTAATAAACAATGAAATACAACGTAATGTTATTGTGTAAATAAATTAATAACTTAATTATGACTTAGTTGCATACTTTAAATTTTGTTGGTGTAGAACAAGAATAAATAAGAAATGGGAATTTAACATTATTTTATAACGAATTATTTAGATTAGGTTCATTTTATTGCATTTTTTTATAACCTAAAGATTATTTTTTTACTGTTTTAGTGTTTTATCTCTTACAAGGATTATTTTTGTATTTTTTGATGTGTTTTAATTTACGTATCTTCAATGAAAGCAATAGTATAAAAGTTTTTTGGAATTGTGGTTAATCAATATCAATATCAATCAATACATAGTATAAAACAAAGTCGCTTTTTCTGTCCCTATTTCCCTTTGTATGCTTAAATCTTTAAAACTACCCAACGGATTTTGATGCGGTTTTTTTTAATAGATAGAGTGATTCAAGAGGAAGGTTTATATGTATAATTACATCCATTAAGTAGTGGAGACATACTGTTATTTTTAAGGTTTCTAATGTGATGTCGTTAATTATCAATTTTTTTCCGCTTACATTGCAAACGCAGGCTGAACCCTACAAGATTTATCAAAATAATGTAATAATTATTTGGACACATTAAAAAGGTCTACAGAAAACTCTGCGATAGTATATGTCTATCTCTTATCGATATCCCACAATAAAAATTTTTTGTCATTTACTTTTTACGACAAATAATGGCTAATTTTCGAAGCGATTTTAACCAATACAGCATTAATCCTTATCCAATTAAATAGCTTAAATACATTGTTGATTTAATATAGATCTATATGGTCCTTTACAGCACAAGATTTAAAGTAATTTTTCCGAAGATATTGCCGATTTAAAATTGCGGGACGTAGCGCTTGCGGTGGTACTGGCCGGCAGGGGCGGCGGCAACGGAGGCCACGATTTTCCTCATAGCACTTTGAATTTTGCAGCGATCGGACGCGTTTGTTACGAAATTAATCATTATGACGCTACCCTAAGGTGGCGCAGTTGGGATGTTATAAATTTACACCTGTAATTCTTAGATAATTAAGTACTATGACGCCACCGTAAGGTGGCGCAGTTGATATCTCATATATTTAAAAGAGAAAAACTTACTTATCTAAGAACTATGACGCCACCGTTAGATGGCGCAGTTAATATATAATATACCTAACCGATAAATTACAAAGTACTATAAATAATAGTAAAAACTGGTAACTAACGAGTAAATATGATAAAAAATACAAAAAATTAATCGTAAAAATAAAAAATAAAATTGAAAAAAAACATTAGTGTTAGGCGATGCGAAGTTCGCCGGGTCCGCTAGTGTAACTATAAATTTCTTAATAAAATTATATATTGTATTGTGTAAATAATTAAATATTAATTAATGTGAATATTTTATAAAAACTTTAAAATTGGTAGAGGGTTTATCAAAATGATGTCGAGGTTATTTATAGACTTTGAAATGAATTAATAGGTTAATCCATTAAGATACCTACTTAAATGTATTATTTATCAATTTTTCTTTTATCTTAACTCGAAAATTGTAAATCACAAACAAAAATCGAAAAAGGTAAGATGGTGATATCATCGCTATCAATAATAAAGAGATTAAATTAAATTGGGGAGAATTTAGAGCTACAATTAAAATTAATTTTATACGGATTGATTGTTTTTAAATACAGTGCAAATCCTACATAAAACATTTTATACGATGGTTCGTCTTTTTGCATATAATAAAAACAATGTATTACAGACTTAAAGTAGGTACTTTATTTTACATTTTTGAATACGTTCAAACCAATGGATAAAACAGCTATTTTAAAAGCATGGAAGGCTTCTTCTAGCGATTGGAATCACTGCCCACGCACTGAATTCTTGATCTTTGGGGACGTGAAAAAATCGTTGGCACTTAGGTCGGGACAATACGGTGACTGATCTACCAATTCAATGTTTTGAACCTCCAAAAACTAAATTGTCTATGGACAGTGTGAACACTTGCATTTTACTGATGTAGAATGATTCGCTGATGTGTGTTGCTTTGTCGCAGTTTCGCGATAACTTCTGGTAAAGCACTTCTTGTCACATGCCCAGATTTTGACACAAAAGTTGCAATCAACAAATATTGCAGAATGCAGTATATTAATTATTCTATCGCTTTACGAGTTTTTGAAAAACATTTTCAAAGACATCGACCATTTAACTAAGAAGAAACAACTACTTCCTGGGCTATTGAAGTATACTTCAAAGTCAAACAAAAGTTGCAACCATTTTCTTTGACGCACTTCAAGAACAGATCGCTTATGTTGGTTTTTCCTCATGGTGAAACATCCACACAGCTCCAGTAATAATTTCCTTCCCTTGAAACGTTTAATCACGTTTGGATCCATTGTTTTTAAGACACTTACTAGTTGTATTTGGAAAAAGAAATGCTTACTCTGTTTTGAAGGTTTGATATAAGAGAGTAGGCAATGCAGTAAAATTTTTCGTTCCTCTTGTGATAGATTGATGATGTCAGAAGTGTTCATAGGAGGACTGGTGATAGTATAACTTACACTATACATTTAACACGCTTCCTGGGTGTCCGTGGAAGTGGTTCAACGAATCTCGGTGGAGGAGTCTTTCTGTAGAATTGGCTGAGGATTGTTTTGCTTTGATGTTTGTATCATGGAAGCTATCGAGACTGTCTTGTAATGCCCAGAGCGATGCCTTCTTTTGTGTTGATTTGAAACTGTGTTGCCACGCTACGTTATATTGCGTGATCTTTAAATTTTATCATTTCAATTTCCATGTCTTAAATAATTACTTTACATTATGTTCTTTCATCTTAATTTATTTATTTTCACTGAATAGGAAAGTGTCGCCTCTATTATTTTATATATATACCTATACATTTCATTTCTATAGTACATAGCACTAATAATTATGAAAAGTAGATTTGTAATTTCTCATACATGTAAAAGAGTTATCAAATGAGGGTCAATTTTATCCATTATAAAATAATATGATATTCAGTTTCTGATATTTAATTTTAATTAATTTAATTATAAGTTGTTTTACATCAAACGATGTTTGTCGTGCTCACTTTTTTCAGTTTTGTATAAAACTGAACCACTTTATAGTACTCTAATTTAATAATTTTAATCAGTAACCATAACTTTTTAATTTGGTTTTAATTTTAATGAGTTTATTTTAATATATTGCATTATTTAACATATTTGTTTCGTAACATAAGATATAAGTATCTGGATAACTGAGTTTTGCTCATAAAACATCTGAATCGTTAGAATTTTCTGTTCGTATAATACTAGTTAAATTTTACAATCATCCCAACTAGCAATTAAATATCGTTAGCGAACTAATATATTTTATAATTGCTTTATTGACGCTTCGTAAAATCTTTTATGTTTTATAAAGTATTAATTCGCGATAAATTTGTTGCGCTTAACTGTTTTGTCACCAAAATTGTTTTGAGAACGTTTTTACAGCAAAATTATAAAATAATTATAGAATAAGTTATATAGAGCTATTTTATAAACGTTTATAAAATACTTTTTATAGAGCATATTAGCTCTGAATTATACTTTGCTCTAAAAGCATTTTATAATGGTGCTTTTTTGGATTAATTTATCGCCACAAAAGCAATAATAAAACTGTTTTGTTGCTAACATATTTACTAATAATAAAATAGTTTTTAATTGTTATTAATAAAAGTAAATTTCTTTTTGCAGCAGATTGGTATAAAAGCAAGTAATTATAAAATTGTTGTTTTATAGTTTTACAAAACACAGTTAAAAAACAAATATGTTGGATAAGGAGGTCTTTTAACATTAAAATGTTATCACAACAATAATTATAAAACTGTTATAAAATATCCATCATTTTTATTTAGTCTAATAATATTTTTTGTTTGCACCTACAAACAAAATGTCGTGCAGTAGCTGGAGAAAAATTAAGAGAAGTGGTTCATTTTACAGAAAACTTAAAAGTAAATATTATGGGATCGTAGTTGATCCACAGATAGAAAGCACTAGTGCTCTAGCTCTAACAATCATTCAGAGACCTTGAAGATTAGCAATCGAAATGACTATACTCCAACACAGGAGACTGATGGACTCAACATTAATTGCGTTACTCATCAGGCAATACGAGAAAAATCGACATTATTATTAGGGTCTATATTTACTAATATACACTTTACAAAATTGTCATAATGTTATTTACTTTTTATACCGAGTACACCTCTGCCCAGACAAATCCTGTTTTATTTTTATAACAGCTACATAAAGAGCATAATTGTACTGTTTCGGACAATTTTGATTTATAAGGATCGTTTAAGTAAGAAGTGGCCATCTTGTGAGGCTTCAAAGTGACAGGCTGTATATTTTAATTATATTTTTTCGTGTCTATTGTAACATTTTCATGAAATATAAATATGCTAGACTGGCTAGTTTATAATGAAGAAGGTCCTCATAAACTATTTACCAAAAATAGATATAATATATATTTGTTCATTATTAAATTATATTTTAAATTTCCTTAATTATCATAATTCGGGAGGCGCATTAAAATTTTATTAGAATTGTACCATATACTTAACAGTAAATTTAATTTCGCAGCCAAATCTGCTCCATGGGTGAATTTTTTCAAATCATTCTTTTTATTAAGTAGGTACTTTTTATACCGAATCAGCCATATGTCATCTATTCAATTTTTGTTATCATGTTAACAGATTTAGTACCTATCTTTCTACAACAGCTAAAGAGACTAATTGCATATTCACGAACAATTTTGTGTAAATGGGAATGTTAAAAAAACTTTTTCATCGTGTAACTATTGGCGCTCGTAGTAACAGAGCTGTTATAAAACAGTTTTATAAATGTTTTTAAAAATTCTGATTAGACATTTATAAATGTTCTTATAACTGTTTTATTATAGCAACAAACAACATCTATAGAGCATGTCTAACAGGCGATTTGTTTTATAATATGCGCCAATTCCATGCTTATAAGAGCTGTAAGAACATTGTGTAAGCGTTTATAAAACAGTGGCTGTTTTATAAAATACGTTCTGTAAACGTTCTAAAAGCCATTATAAAACTTAAATTGTTAGTTGGGATCTTACTTTAGCAGAACGTGTGGGACGAGCAAAAACCTGATTATTTTAATGAAATTTTTCATGCGTTAAATTTCAAATAGCTTGGAATCGAACAGTTAAAGAGTTTTTTTATATATAGATATTTGTATAAACACAGATTCAAATTTTGTTGAAATTCTGAATACGAAATTTTGATTTGCATGTATTTACCCATGAATCATTATTTTTTTTTTCATATAAATTAGCTGCTTCCAAGCAAAAATAACATTCTTCAAAGTGTTGGCGCCGCGCCTTGGGCGCCATTTTATTGTTTTTATTTATTTAAAAATAACAAAGATTAAAAATTGTTTTTGAAAAGCATCTTATGAAAATCATCAAAATAAAACAATAAAGAAACCGACAATTTCCTATTCATAACTAATTAGTAATATGAAAAAAAAATCATTGTTTTAGACTAATGGATATTTTTAATCCTTTGATATTTGCCGCAGGAGATTATTGATGACATTCCAACAATTTACGTTTGTAACTTCCGCGGTACATAAAATAAGCGACAAATCGTGTTTAAAAACAGATTAATTTGTGTAAGTAGTTGTTAATACATCATAAAAAATCTTTAAATTAATATTTATTTAATTTGGAAATATTTGTCATTTACTTAGTTTAGTTAAGTGAGTACAGCTATCAAAAAATTCTATAATTATAAAATTTTATCGTGTAGAAGAAGCACAACAAACTTTGCGGTTAAAAATAGTTGAAACAATGTTTTATTTGCACAGTATTTATTTGCGTAAACTATCTCTGAGTAAACATTTTTGTGAAAAGAATTGTTATCATGTGGGTAAAATTAAATTCGGTGACCAAATAAACTTACGTTGAAACGTGAGGTTTAAACCCATGGTATGGTAAGTATGGTATGATTAAACAAAAAAATACCATTATCAAGCTAAGAAAAGACTTATTTGCTTTGATGTAAATGGCACTCTGAAAGGCACCCAACACCTTTTCTTCATATAATCTTAAAGAAGGAGGAAAGAATTGTCTTCCACAGAGAGCAAGAAAATCTAAGCAACCGTTCTGCTAGATTAGTTCACAATGAAATAAAGCAGTAAATTGAAGAAGACATGTGTCCAATATAACATTACTAGTAAACATACTCTAAAAGAGAAGAATAGCGAAACACGAGCACTCAATTCAAGCTTTTAGAGTTGCTCATGTTTTTTTTCAAGAAGAGCGATATGCAATCCTGTCATGTGGAAGAGATAATAATTTAAGGACCAATATATATACACAGATGGGGTTAGTGGCTATTGAAGCCTTAAAGAATCCTAACTTGGTTTCCAGAATTGTAAAGAAGTATCGAGTAGAACTCAATGTTCTGATAGAACATAAAGGTGTTAAACCAGTTTGGGTGCCAGATATCGAGCAGGCTCATAAATTGGTAGGATAAGGATCAGCCACAATATTCTATGGTCCAGATAAGTATATACCGTTTGAATAACATAAGCAAAACTGGAAACCTCTCTAGCCAAGCACACAGTTGAATGTATATTAAACAGAAGTGTGCCAGAGGAGTTAAAACACTGCGTAAAACTAGCAAAAAACAGTTAAAAGTCATTACAGGATTCCATGCACCAGTAAATAGACACGTACAAGTCATGGAACTGTTTAATGAATACCTTCGCTGCAGATCATGCAGCATGGAACAGTTAAAGAGTTGATGTGCCATTGTGAGGCATTGGATCACAGGATGCAGTTAATTGTTTGGACACTTCATGACAACTCCGCAAATATATGGTATATGATACCAGAATGGGTGCAATAGATCAATGGAAGAAGTATAAAAAGCTGCAATACGACCAGTAGATGGACATTCCTCCAACCTTTACAATATCAACGCTAGAGTTCCCCAAGGATCGACTCTAGCTCCTACTTTATTCCTATTACACATTAATGATCTACTTGAAGCCACTAATAACCCGATACACGGTTTTGCAGATGATGGCAACCTACACTGTAGCAAATCGCACAACCGTCTCATATCTCTAAATATTCAGGAAGAGGACAGAAGATCCACAACGGCTTCTCTCAATTAATATTTGAGAATTGTTGACGAGTGGGGAAGAAAGAATCTTTCAAAGCTTCCAAGACAAAGACATGTTGCCTATCGAACAAGAGGCGAACATACGACTCATCCATCACAATGAATGATCAAACACTAGAGGCAAGCGACTCCATTACGCTGGTTGGTATAACGATCTGCCAGGACTTACCATGGAACGAACATATTGCATCCATAGCAACTGCAGCAGGAAAGAAATTAGGCTTTCTGTATAGAGCACGGAAGTATTTCTCTCCATCCAACTTAGCTACTCTTTACAAAGCCCAAATACGACCCAATTTTGAATACTGCTCGCATGTATGGGGTTCGGCAGCTCCGTCAAGGCTCATAGTTCTGGATGCGATACAGAGAAGATCAGTTTGACTAATAAACGACACCAGTATCACCAAAAACCTAGCCCCATTGTCCCACCGAAGAGCAGTGTCTGATCTCTCCTTGTTTTACCGATACATAAACGGATTTTGCTCAGGAAAACTCCACTTGCGAGACCAACCAGAGCAACGCGACGTGCCAACTCTATGCACCCTTATACTGTTCAGTGCTAGACATCGAGAACGGATCGATTTGATCGTTCCTTCATCCCCAGGGTCTCCAGATTGTGGAACTCCTTACCTTCCCACGTCTTCCCCACTCATCCTAACTTGCAGGCCTTTAAATCCCAAATGAATACATTTTCTCTTCTGCCCAATAGATGTTCTTGGTACCTACGAAGACATCCTTAATAAAAAAAAGTTACCATATACAAATTAATTTAGTGGGAAAAGGGTATCTAAATAGACTTATTCATTTATTGAAAGAAAAAAGGATAATAGTTCATTATAAAAATGCATGTTAAACGTTTTTGTTTACTTTTATATTATTTAAAAATTTCGTTTTTTAATATATTCTTTATTATTTTATTTCAGAGTGTTATGGAACGATTTCCAGCAAATTCCATTCAAGAACCAACTGCATTTATGAGTCAAGATCCTATGGAAATGTATAATAATATTTTAGTCTTTATAGTAACAAATTCAAATCCATCACACCCACCAGAAATGCACATATTTCAGGTAAGTGATTGTTTGCATAATGCATGTTTATGCAGAGAATGTTCTCCTTCACATGAATAAACCATTCAAATTATGCAACTACCAACATTATTAGATATTTGTAGAATTGTTATTAAAAATAGCAGTAATGGTTTCTCTCATACTTACATTTGTTACCATTCATGGAAAAAATGACCAAATATTTATCGAATTTTAGAACAGATCTGTCTTTGGTGGTTAGTTTCGGAAGGATAGCTTTATAATAATACAAATCTGACTTTTGTTTAACCAAAAATAATGTTTTTCTGAAATCGCTTGGAAATGTCTAAGTTTCTCGGATCAAATTCGAGTCGCAAATAATACTATTTCTGTATTTTAGTACTGTACGGGAATATTTTTTCTCCACGACCATTAATGAATGTAATAACTCCGACTTCATTTTTAATAATAGAAAGTGTTCATTCTCACTCTTAAAATAGACTATTCATTCTGAAACACTTGCTTCTTATGTGTTTTGCATGTATTTCCATTCTATAACTAGTAACGGAATAACATTCTATAATTATGCTCAATAAAAAACATAGATTACCATGAATTTCAAAACTGTCACTCAGTTTGTCAGTGCGACGTTCTAATTGTTTTGCTACAAAATCGATTTACTCGTGGTTCCTCTCGCTCGCTACGCTCGCGTTCGGAACTTTCCACTCGTATCGAATTTTCATTCTAACCTTGTTACAGAATATACTATTCTCCACGACCATTAATGAATGTAATAATTCCGACTTCATTTTTAATAATAGAAAGTGTTCATTCTCACTCTTGAGAATATTCATTCTGAAACACTTGCTTCTTATGTGTTTTGCATGTATTTCCATTCTATAACTAGTGACGGAATAACATTCTGTAATTGCTCAACAAAAAACATAGATTGCCCTGCGAATTTTAAAACTGTCACTCAGTTTGTCAGTGCGACGTTCTAATTGTTTTGCTACATATTTCAATTTAAATAAACAGAATTATTACATGGTCGTGGAGAAAATACAGTTACACGGTTAGAATGAAAATTCGATAACTCGTGGTTCTCTCGCTCGCTACGCTCGCGTTCGGAACTTTCCACTCGTATCGAATTTTCATTCTAACCTTGTTACAGAATATACTATTCCGTACCTGTGTACGGGAATGATCCATAAAACGTATATAAGCAAATTCATATTTTGCGCCTTGATTTTTTTTTGACAATAAATTTAAAACCACATTAGTAGCAGCGTTTAGTAACTCTGGAGGCGATTTGCACCTCTGGACATCATCGTCACTGTCCATTTTAAATACAATTTAAAATATTTTAAGCAATATGTAACTAACCGAACTGACACTTTTGTGACACTAATAAACAATGATTTACAAACAATGTCAAGGAAACCGTTTCATAGAAAATACGATGATATCAAAAACAGTTATGCATATATAAAACTTTCTTAGTTTACGATTATATTTAATGCGATTTCAGAAAAAATAGTACGTGTATCTCGTAGTAAAAGCACATTCCCGGACTCCAATGTTTGTTTACATTGTCGTCCGGGAATGTATCGCTTTTCCTACTAGATAAAAAATATACTATTTTTGCATAAATTGGTATGATTTTTTTTAATGAGACAGAAACAAAAGATACGACAAGTTTGATTGATTACCTTACATATTTGTTATTTAAGTCATTCTAATAAAATCAGATACTAATCTCATCTTAAAAAATAATATTTTATTAAAAATTTAAAGAAATAACTATAATTAAAAATAATACTCTTTCATAATTAGTCATACATTTAAATGAATACCTTTAGATATGTATTTGTTATATCTTTCAATGATTAAATCCCCTTTTTAGTTTACTCGTATTACTGATTAATAGTTTAGTTTTATTGAAGTTATACTTCTATTCGTGCACTCTACACAATCTTTTCCGTCGAGTGCACGAATAGAAGTATAACTTCAAAAATTAGAACTCGATAAGTATTCCAAATGGGTTCAATTTATGCACTCTGGGTTTTTGGGGCCGCAGAACACGAATATCATGATGTCGAAAGTCTCCGCGGCATTTGGTGCCTAGGGTATTTACCTCTTCTCCTGTGGTTTTATGTACATTCTCTACAAAATCAGTGCTCACTGCTTACTTGGAACTCGGCGGTTTTTGGGTCGCTGAATACGAATATGATAATGGTAATGGTGTCCGAAACACCTGGTGCTTAAGACGGACCTCGTCTCCAGGAATTTTATGCAAATTCGATACAAAATGAGTGTGCACTCTGTACTAGGAAGTTTTTGAGGTCGCTGAACACGAATATCATATAATGATATTGCTAAATCATTCGCATACAAATTTATGAACCCGGGCATGTGCATAGAAGTATAACTTCTGCCGGCAGTCCCGTTTTTTTTATTTTCTTCAATTTATTGGAGATTTGTAAATATACGACAAAAAATGTATAGACTTAAACTACTTTATTGCTTTTCAAAATATGTTCTACCCACTTAATTTGTCTATGGTTCCACCAAGATCGATACACTTCTTCTGGCGACTGGAAGCTTTAATATTATATTAAAAAAAAAATCCCAATCAATAGAGGAAAATAAATAAAAAAATATATTTATATTTGAAACGAAATTATTATTTTTCTGATTCAATTATCACTTTTTATTTAACTGAATATAAATCTAATAAATCGAATATTGCGAGTGAGATAATAGATTTGATTTGATAAGATAAATTCGTCAAAATAGAAACCAATTCAAATACTGCAGATGATCTCACGAATAAATGTAATTAAGATACCTACTTTGTTTATACATAATACGTATTAATCTTATATGAATATTAAATATTTAGGATTCATATTAACCCGGTTTATGTTCTGTATTAAACAGGTACTTATAGAGAAGTACCTATTTAAGATATTTATATTCAACAAATATTTTTTAAAAGATACTGTCAGTAAAAAAAGTTTTTTTTTATACTTTGTGCTAGGTAAGTTGTTTTTAATACAATAGTACCGCCACTACAACTTACTTTTATCAATGATTGTCAAACAACTAAATCATTCTGCTCGTATGTTAGTCAAGTTTTGTAAGCATCATACTTTAGCAGCACGTATGGGACGAGCGAAAACTTGATTTATTAATGAAGTTTTATTTAAAAATGATTGCAAAATTTGTATTTGATGAAAATTTTCTTCAAGGTTTTCTTGAGACGAATAGCAGATCTTTTAGGCACTTATTAATTTGTATAATTGAAGGAGATGTATTAAAAATGTTTAGAGCACACCCTTTGGTTATACGCTTCACGTTTTTGTTAATAAAAACTATGAATTGTATTTAATTGAAATTGATTTGAATATGATCTTTCTTAATCTGTGTAATATTTTCGATATTAAACGCAATACTGTTTTTAAGACAATATTCTGTAATAACTTCATTTATATTACAGTGTCAAAGCATATCAGCGCAAGATTTGGTAGAAGATATTAACCAACTAAGAATGGGTAAAGCATTGACAAGAAGTCGTAAAAGCAGCATTCCTCCTCCATCCCATAAACCACTACAGAATGTAATTAGTCCTTCAAGAGATGTAACTAGAGATTACCATGGGTCTGACTCAGAATTAACAGCAAATAATGATGATTCGAGTTCCACTACCAGCGAAAAATATGAAAGAGATGTAACGATTTTGAATCATTGTTTTGATGATATTGAAAAATTCATAGCTAGATTACAACACGCAGCTGCAGCTGCCAGAGAGCTGGAACGTAGAAGAAAAACGCGAAAAACTAAAAAGAGAGATATGGGAGATGGTATGCTGACAATGAGAACTAAACCTCCTCCAGAAAAAGAATTTGTTGATATTTTCCAAAAATTCAAATTATCATTTAATCTTTTGGCTAAACTTAAAGCTCATATACATGATCCAAATGCGCCAGAGTTAGTTCATTTTCTATTTACACCATTGGCCTTAATTGTTGAAGCAGCACATGATACGTATTTCGATCAGCACATACCTCATAATGTAATTTCACCGTTATTGACCAGAGAAGCTGTCAATTTATTGATGAATTGTGTTACCAGCAAAGAAACGGAACTATGGCATTCTTTAGGCAGTGCATGGCTTATTCCAAGGTAAATTTCAACAATAATATCATTTAAATAAACTTAAGATAATATATGTTTAATATTATAGAGATCAATATAAAGGTCATGTTCCATCATACCACCCTGTATTTATGGATGGCTGGTCTCCTGAATATCCAGTAGTTGATGAAACTGATTCTAAATCTTATCAACATGAAGTTCAATATGTTGGAGAGTACAATGATTATCCATCTTCAAGTCAAGATATGTACGACAGGAATGATAGAAACAACTCCCATCATCATCAACAAGAAAAAGACATTTCTGCTACATTAGGTAGAAAATGTATACTATTAAATAAAAAGAAGTTCTAAAATATGATTTATTACAGGCGAAAGTACAAGAAGTGACATTTCAGTGGATTCTATTGAGAGAAACGGTGGAGATGAAAGAGGATTTGGTAGAAACCAGGAAAGTTTTCTAGAGGATTTACAAAATAGGGGAGCTAATATAGTGCAAGTTACGTACCCAAGGACAGCTAATAATGATAAAGAATTAAGTGTAGTACGAGGAGAGTTTTTAGAGGTACACATATTTTTTTAGTTATAAAAGAAATATTATATTACGTTTTCTTTTAGATTTTGGATGACAGTCGGAAATGGTGGAAAGCTAGAAATAGCAGGGGTCAAATTGCTCATGTACCCCATACAATAGTCACCCCCTACGTTTTCAATAACCCTTTATATACCCCCCATAGAAGAACTGTAAGTTATTAAGATTTATTAACATAAATTATAAAACTGTTCAAGCAATGACTTTAAGAACTCAAACCTGCGATCTTTACCTAGAGCCGGTATCACTTTTTACCACTTCAGCCAAAATTGCATTAGTGCTTAGTAGACGACGAGAAATGCATACTAAAGCCTTCCAGAGGAAAGTATACAGAAAGCCTACATTTAGTGTTTTTGATCGCAGACTAACTACTATTGCATTTTTGGCTGAAGGGGTTAAAGAAGCTATGGGCTATATAGGCTACTAGCAGCCCGCCCCGGCTTTGCACGGGGATTAAAGAAAAATAACAAAAGCCACTAAATATATTGGGTCAACGCTTCCCTGTAAACAATATTACATGTTGTTTTATTTTCTGGCAACAAAATAAATTGATTTTCAGGTGCTCGACCGCCTTAGGCGGTTGGCCATGAGAAAAACCGATCCCTACTAATTGGAAGGTTTGACCTTGAGGCTAATATTCTCAGCGCACGCGATGTAAGGGTTTTAAGGTTATTTTTGGTTACATTAATGGCATTTTAGTAAGGTTCCCTATTTTTTTTTGAAAATAAAACATAGCCTATGTCACTCGGGAATAGTGTAGCTTGCCAACGGTAAAAGAATTTTTAAAATCGGTCCAGTAGTTTCGGAGCCTATTCATTTCAAACAAACAAACAAACGAACCTTTTCTCGCCACTAAATATATTGGGTCAACGCTTCCCTGTAAACAATATTACATGTTGTTTTATTTTCTGGCAACAAAATAAATTGATTTTCAGGTGCTCGACCCGCCTTAGGCGGTTGGCCATGAGAAAAACCGATCCCTACTAATTGGAAGGTTTGACCTTGAGGCTAGTATTCTCAGCTCATGCGATGTAAGGGTTTTAAGGTTATTTTTGTTTACATTAATGGCATTTTAGTAAGGATCCCTATCTTTTTTAAAAATAAAACATAGCCTATTTCACTCGGTAATAGTGTAGCTTGCCAACGGTAAAAGAATTTTTAAAATCGGTCCAGTAGTTTCGGAGCCTATTCATTTCAAACAAACAAACAAACGAACCTTTCCTCGCCGCTAAATATATTGGGTCAACGCTTTCCTGTAAACAATATTACATGTTGTTTTATTTTCTGGCAACAAAATAAATTGATTTTCAGGTGCTCGACCCGCCTTCGGCGGTTGGCCATAAGAAAAACCGATCCCTACTAATTGGAAGGTTTGACCTTGAGGCTAGTATTCTCAGCGCACGCGATGTAAGGGTTTTAAAGTCATTTTTGGTTACATTAATGGCATTTTAGTAAGGATCCCTATTTTTTTTGAAAATAAAACATAGCCTATGTCACTCGGGAATAGTGTAGCTTGCCAACGGTAAAAGAATTTTTGAAATCGGTCCAGTAGTTTCGTAGCCTATTCATTTCAAACAAACAAACAAACAAAAAATCAAACCTTTCCTCTTTATACATTTTGATTGAATTGGCTGTTACTTGATGGATATCCATAACTATATGTAAATAAAAACACAATTGTTTTCACGATATCCACGATTTATTACTTAGTAATATGTGACGCGTTTCACTACGATGTAGCTTTATCAAACACTGGTACTAAATGAACTAAAGAAAATTTGCAAAGTGTGAATATATAAATTTACGATAAATGTCATTAAATAGTAATTTGAGTGACAATACCCAGGTATAAAGGATGGGTAAAACCATTTTGAACCATTACACAGAAATCATATTAAAAAAGGTTGAGTAAAGGTGAATGATTTAAGTCTAGTTGGTCGTTTAATAAAATATTTGAATTTTTCCTTTTATTGATTTCTAAAGATTCTAGTAGATTTAATTTAAAACTTTTATTTTCAACATGTAAAATTTCAAAATTTGGGTTGAAGGAATGGTTTTCTTCTAATAAATGTTTTGCATAGTTTGAATCATTTTTACATTTATCAAAACTACGTTTATGTTCTGAAATACGGGTTTTGAAATTTCTATAAGTTTTACCTATGTATGTTTTAGGGCAATTACCACAGTTAAGTTTGTAAACACCAGATTTTTGTGATTTATTAGTTTTGGATTTGTTATTTTTAATGTACATGCTTAGTTTATTAATCGTTCTATAGGATGCTGTTAAGTTGTAATTACTAAGTAAACCTTTCATCATTTCACTAGGTTGACCAAAATAAGTTAAACTACAATACTGTTTTGGAATTGATTTATTAGACGGATAAACTTCATTGACAGCGTAATATTAGTATAGATAGGTAAAGATTGCAGGTTCAAATCATGTCATTTCTTGCTTGTCTAATTTCTAAATTTCAAAAATCCCATGCGAGATGTCTTAAAAATAATTTGGAATATGAATATTTTTAGGAATCACCTGTAGAGAGATTTAATAGAGATCATAATATACAAGACCACTCACCACAGTCCAAAAATAATACAGACTGGATAAGAAATGAGAGGATTGGTAAGAAAGGAGAATTTCGCTACTTCTAAATGTAGCTTTCAGTTGTAATGTCTGCTTTTTGCGGTTAATTTGTGTGTGTTTTTTTAAATGATTTGTTGAAATCATCCTGTACTTTTCCAAAAAATATCTATAAAATCACATGGAAGCACAAAATTGTTGAAAGTATAAACAATGATTCCATGAACACGTGCAATTCTGATAAGATTTTTTTGAAAATGGACAGGTAATATTATTTATATTTTATTTCAAAAACTCTGATAAATGAATATATTGCTCACCAATATTGAGATTGTTTATTACATAAATATCATTTTGTAATTTTTTAGTTTATATGTTTAATTGTGTATGTATATATTTTGACTATTTTTAATAATTTGACTTTATATATTTTTTTACTAACTCGAAGTAATACGTAAATGATAAAGTTTTGTATACAATATAAGATACAAAAAATAAATTTATTTACCATTTAATTGTTTGTGTACTGTTCAATCACATCATATCACATCACATTTCATTAACAACAATGTATATATAGTTTGCTGTTTTTAATTTTATTGTATATTTAAATGTTTGTTTTTTGCGTCCTCGTCCATATCATGTAGCCATATTTTCTTTCTCTGCATCTGGGCTATAATGGTATCCAGCTGGTTATTTTCGAAGCATTTTTTATGTGGCATTCTAAGTATGTATACGTCTCTTCTTGGAGTGGATTCCAGGGCATAAAGGTTTTGAAGGTAATGAAACCGCGGACCTTCTGGTCAAGAAGGGAGCGGATACAAGATTCACTGATCCAGAACCTGTATTTGGACTGCCTAGAGCCTGGGTAAGGACCAAAGTCAGGAACTGGGTCTGGGAAGAGTCGACCAAACACTGGAGTAATACTGTAGGGCTCAAAGCTAATGCTCAAAGGCTACTCCAAAAAACTAACGTCTGACATACTGAATCTTGGCAGGAGTCAGATAAGAGTACTGGTGGACCTGCTCACTGGGCATGGACCATTCAGACTACACCTTCGAAGGATGGGGATTCTGACACAGGAACCCACCTCGTGCCGATTGTGCGCCACGGACGATGAGACGGCAACTCACATTCTATTCGAGTGTGAGGCCTTGGACTATTAACGGTTCCTCATCTTCGGTGACACGAATCCTGAATCCTATCACCACCTTGAGGAGCTAGTCACAGGACTCAAATCTCTTATAAAGGGAACTGCCCTGTGGCAACAGTAACACAAGGAATTTCGGACACCTGGATTCTAGTCTACCTGAAAATCAGCGTGATGTTGATTTTCAGCTGAACAAACTAGAGTCCTGCACGCATCGGGTGCATGTAAGCACTCTTGGTGCCGAACCTGGTCACAATATTCCCATAGGAAGCAGTTCTCAAACATGGGGCTCCACAGGAGAAACCATGCCAGGTTTATTTAGATTAGATTAGAAGTATATGCCTCACCATTCTATTCGAAGTGGTTTAGTATATCATCTGTGTTCTACAAAAAACTAACCGATAACCCATTAAATTTAATATAAAACTCCAGGTGACGAGGTCAATCTCGGGTACCAGGAACCTTGGAGACCATCGCCATAGTAAAATTTGTATTCAACGAAGTAAAAAATATTTTTTGTTTCCATCTTTGAAAATGCATTTTCGTCATTCGTATCAGCCTTTATGAATACTTCGGAGACCACCGCCTGGATACGAGTGTGCTGGAAGGTTATATTAATTTTTTTTAGCTTTATACCATGAATGAAAAGCTTGTGTGTAGTTTTCACTTTTTTTATGCACAAAGTGATGTTCACGCTCCAAAAGTATATATTTTTGGGTTTAGTTTATCAAGCTAATAAAATTTATTTCTGTAGAACAAAATCAACCTCTAACTGTAGCTCCTCCTCCTCCTCCACCACCACCTGTACCTTTACCTTCTAGTGAACCATCTACTCCTAAACCTTTAAAGAGAACTCAATCCACACAATCTATTATGTCTACAAAATCTGGAGATTTGCATGAAGAACTAACGAGTGTGCTTACTTTGGTACGAGAAAGAAATAAGCAAAGACATTTGGACATTAAACAAACACCAGAAATATACATTGATCAAAAATCTACTTCGCGTGAAGTAAGTTCGAAATCTATTTCATCGTAGGAATATTCGAAACAATTTATTTTTGTCTTTAGGTTCAAATTTGGTTAGAAACAAAAGGATTTTGCGAAACTATTCAAAACAAATTTAGTGGCGTAGATGGGCATCAATTATTTGATGTCAATAAATCAGAGTTAGAAAGAATATGTGGTAGAGATGAGGGAAAGAGACTCTATTCGCAGTTAAATATCCAAAAATCTATTAGTGGCGTAAGTATATTCATAAAATGGGTCATAATAATTTGCAATATCTTAAACCTTATGGCTGTTATTTTAAACAGAAGGATCCGAGAATAACTACTTTCTTGCTTCTTTTACTCAATTTCACTATCGTCAAGTCTCTAGTGCAGAGATTGGTTACCGGCATAACTTTTACATTTTGTTTGACTATTATACAGGTCTAGAAACTCCAGCGGATCTACTGTGTGCAAGTTCTCAGCTAATTTTTGGCAGACCTGCAAATTTGCCCCGCCTTATCAAATACTCTTGAATATAACCCCCTCTTGACAACAGCAAATTAGTTGTATCGGGAGCTCTTATGACCCCGAGAGTCACCCTTCCAAGTCTATAGCATGCCACCAAGGTTCTATAAGAAGTATCGTCTATGTAGTAGGCCATTTTTTCCCAGCTTCCTTTTTGGAATCCAGTCTTTTGATCTAAGGTTTAGCTTGCTTAAACGGATCCTGGATCCCTTATGCAGTTTTTGTGACTCTGGGACATACACGAGAACAATAGGACGCTTCGGTATTATCTATACTTATAATAAATCTGTAGAGAGGTCAATTCTGTACATGAAATATATTTCCAAAATAACTATCAGGGTGTGATTAGGGATCGATACTGATGTCAAAAATGCAATCAGTAAAATTTTTGTCTGACTGTCTGTCTGTATAACCGTTATAGAAACAAAAACAACTCGACGGATTTTAACGAAACTTGGTACAATTATTTTTTATACTCCTGAGCTGGTTATACTTTTCATCACGCTACAATTAATAGGAGCAGAGCAGTGAAGGGAAATGTTGGGAAAACGGGAGAAGTTATTCCATTTTTTAAGCTTCCGTCGCGTGTGCAACCTTAATGGTTAAAGCTATACTGAAATCATGTTATTTTTATTATTTGGAGGTCAACTGTGAACGTATTTTACAAAATTTCACCCACAAAGGGATTGCGGGGGCGTGAAAAATTTATTTTTATAATTTTAGGGTCAATTGTGAAAGGATTTTACGAAATTCCACCCACAAGGGGGTTGCGGGGGCGTGAAAAAAAATTAAATTCTAGAAGTCCTACAAGTTTAAAACTTTGCAAAATAGTTATTTTTATAATTTTAGGGTCAATTGTGAAAGGATTTTACGAACTTTTACCCAAAAGGGGGGTTGCAGGGGCGTTCCTGATACAGTTGGATTTCAGGATACCACTGCCTTCTTTAGACCCCGTGCAGAATCACTGCACCTTGGTGCCCTGGCTTTTTTAGTGACCTGTTTTTAAATGGAAATTAAGGTTCAACGTCTTCTTGTACTTCTTTCTACTTGTTTTTGCAGTCTCTGTTGACGGTTGAGAAGCAGGTTGTTAGCTATTTTTTTGTGACATCATGAAGACTGCAAGGAGTCTCATACATCGCTTATCTCAATTTCCTTTGGTCTCTGATACAAGTGAGTTTCAGGATGGCGGCCTTCCTTGGATTCCGTGCAGAATTTGGTGCTCGTTGCCTTTTTAGCGACCTGTTTTTAAATAGAAATCAAGGTCTTCTTGCCCTTCCATCTACTTGTGTTTGCAGTCGATGTTACCGGTTGAGAAACAGATTATTTTGTGAGCTTTGTGAAAACTGCAAAAAGTTTCATCCATCACTAATCTCTGGATAAGGTCATTTTCTTCCTAATCCAAGACAGTTTCAGGATGGCGTCTGTGTACCAACA
Organism: Altica lythri; assembly: GCA_964028335.1. Taxonomy (NCBI): domain Eukaryota; kingdom Metazoa; phylum Arthropoda; class Insecta; order Coleoptera; family Chrysomelidae; genus Altica; species Altica lythri. The sequence continues at coordinate 183,186 of CAXIIO010000575.1, read as the reverse complement.
CCATCCTTAGACCCTTAGCTGTACTTAGGTACACTTAGGTACTTCTGACTTTTTTAGCGGCTTGTTTTTGAATGGTGGTCAAGGTATTAGATCCGTTTTTTTTTCTACAGCGATGTATTGAAACTTTCGTTTAAAAAATTCTGTCATACCGAATGACAAGAGCTGAATATTGATGAATACAATTTACGTACCCATTTATTGTCAACGTCATACTAATCCTGCCTAATCAAATATAAATCATCTTCATTTAGTTGCCAAATAAAAACGATGATTATTTTTTAGTACCAGACGGTCAGAACTACAGAACTAAAGGCAATATTAGCAAGAGCAAGATCCAAAATAGAAACTAGACGAGATGATGAAATTTTTTAATACTTTTTGATTAATTTTGTATATATATTCACATATAATTGTTTTTAACCTTAAGTTTATCAACTACACTTGTATAATATATCATAGAATATTAGGTTTTCAGTTGGATATATTTATTTTAATCATTAAATAAAAATTGTAGGCAAATGTTTTTAATTATTTAAAATAATTTTATGGGGAATTTTAACCATAGAAATATTATCCATAAACAAGGTAAGACATAAGCGGATGTGTGATGGACGGTTAATAAGAGAGAGATCGCAGTACCGTATCTGTCCCTCTTTCTACCCGTCATTTTGTAAACTGTTTTTTAATTATTTTAAATAATATTAGGGCATTCTTAACCATAGATATTTTATCCATAAAAAGGTAAGAAATAAGTGAAAACGTCCAACGGACAGTTAAATAAAACAAAAAGTGTGAGGTGTCAAGGGACACCCGGATGGAACGAAGTTCCTTTCGATTAATTAGTGAAGGAATTAGTAATTTGTAAACACAACAGAGTGTTTATACATACATAAGCATTTATTATTGTCTGTATAAAATCTCTACTTACCTAACAGTTCGTTTCTTTTAACAAAAGTGTCCATTTATACAATACCAGAGCTTTAGATAACACATCGTTTTAGAATTACTTTTTATAATTTAAAACAGGAATTAACAATTCAATACAAAATTTTAAAATTAAAATATTTGACAGTAACTGACACTTAAGGTAATTTGACGTAGGTACCTAAATAATCAAGTTACGAACTATTTTTAAAATGTTTATGAATTTATTAATTTATAAAAACAGGATGAAATAAAATGTAATACTATTATAGTTAATTATAATTTTTTCTACAGTATTTTCTTTTTAATGTACATTTTCTTTTAATTTAAAATAGTGTCTTTTTAATTGTAATATATCTATCTATGAGAGAGAGGGAGAGAGAGTTATTTATTTTTTGGTCTGTGAGATAGAGAAACACGCGTGTGTCGTGTCATAGTGTCGTGACAACTTTTGGTATGAATTTTTTTTGGCTAGCTCCTAGCGTCAGTCGTAACTGTTCGTAACGCGCGAAAGGGAACTTCGTTCCAAAAACAGAGAAAATCGCAAAACCCTATCTCTCTCCCTCAACCCACTGCTTTTTTGTAATTTGTTAAACGAATCATGAACCACAGAATTGAAATTAGAATCGTTAAAACGTTCTTCTGTGCTCTGAATATTTTTAAAAACCTTCGACTTTTGATTTTCTTGTATCAGGTAAAAAAAGAAAAAAAAATCTGAGGTAATTTATGATTATGTACTTTTATAAATTCGTTATAAGTACATCTAAATTAATTTTAACATATCTTATAAATAATATAATCTTAACATATTAATAAGGAATCACAAAATCTACGGAGAACAAATATTCACAACAAAATAACTACAGAAAATAAAAAAAATCATCTTAATACAGGGTGTCCCAGAATTAACTACGGAAACTTCGTATACGTATTCCTTGATGACAAATAAGTAGGGTCTTTCCTATAAAAAAAATTTTTTAGAGACTCCTGTCAGAGTTATAACCTACTTTGCAAATGTGCGCTACTTGATCACGATACACGATACTCAATTGACATGGTCCTACTTTTTATTTTTTTACTCCAATCCGAAACGATTTCGCAAAAAACGACAAGGAACAAAAAAGTTTCTAAATAATCAAAACTTCCTAAAATAATTTTTTGTTATTGCAAATATTAATTGCTAAGAAAGTTACAAAAAAATATTAAGAGGGGTTCCTTGATTTGCACCCTTAGAATGGGGTAGGGCAGGTGAAAAGTGGCAGGAGAAATGCGTCTTTATAAAAATGATGTTCACCCAAATTTTTAATTTTTTATCTTGGACCAATCAGAAGATATTAAATTAAAAACGTATTTTACCACCCCTCTTTAAAGGGTTATAACTCTGACAGGAGTCTCTAAAAAAATTTGTCATCAAGGAATACGTATACGAAGTTTCCGTAGTTAATTCTGGGACACCCTGTATATTAAAAATTGATGAAGCATTTAAAAAGTACTGAAATTTAGTCACCAAGTACAAACCTTACTTGTTATTCACCTTGTAGATTGCTATACATCTTTTTACCGATGATTTCTCTAAAAAAAATAACTCACAACAAAATATAAATCATATAAATCCTAACAATTAAAAACTTTTCGCTAACAAAATATACAAAATTAAAAAGAGTTCATTTACTTAAAGTAAGACAAAAAAAAACTAAATCTTGAATAAAAATTCCAAAAAATTTTATTTGTTAAAAGTAAATACAGTAATTAAGAACTTATATAAACGTTTACCGTACTATTTTTAAAATTTTGTATATTTTTTAAAAAGTTGAAAATAATTCTAATGATTAATGCTATCACTCTTTATTTTTCTATGAAATACTTGGTGGTTTGATAAGTAACCTCCTTCGACGATGAGGGCGCTGCGATCTCAAAAAAACATTTCTTCTAGAGAGAAAACGAAGGAAATAAAAGAAGTTCTGGATAAATATTATACTTCTTTAGACTACACTGTTAAATTTTGGTTCCGTATTAGATGAACCACGTAGTGGACAGCCTTCCAATGCATTATACACGAAAATGTGAAAGAAAGTCCATGCAATGGTTTTCTGTGGGTTTTATATTCGATTCAGATAGAAGTGTCATCAAGTGGGCTGGGTACGTGTGAGATCATCTTTAACTTTATTACTAGATTCAATGGAAACAGAACTTTAGTTAGGGAATTATATGTCATCGCGATGTGTCAAAATGTTTATAGTTATAGAGTATATGTAGCAATCTGATCTTAGTTGATCTTAAATTGAAAGAGATCTTTTGGTGTTGGCTGGTACCTATTGATGAAATTTAGCATTATCAATATCAATACATAGTATAAAACAAAGTCGCTTTTTCTGTCCCTATTTCCCTTTGTATGATTAAATCTTTAAAACTACGAAACGGATTTTGATGCCGTTTTTTTTAATAGATAGAGTGATTCAAGACGAAGGTTTATATGTATAATAACATCCATTAAATAGTGGAGAAATACTGTTATTTTTGAGGTTTCTAATGTGATGTCGTTAATTTTACAAAAATCGATTATCTGTCAATTCGGCTGACAAGTAAAACGCCATCTAAAACCAGTCAGTTAATAGAAGTTGACAATTACGTTTAGTAAACACTTTCGCTTAAAATCGACGAAAAAACGCGTAAAAAGTGTAAAACAGTGCAAAATGATCGTTAAACCCTAAAAATCACCACATAGTTTAAAACAAAGTCGCTTTCTCTGTCCCTATGTCCCTTTGTAGGCTTAAATCTTTAAAACTACGTAACAGATTTTGATGCGGTTTTTTTAATAGATAGAGTGATTCAAGAGGAAGGTTGATGTGTATAATAACATCCATTAAATGGTGGAGAAATACTGTTATTTTTGAGGTTTCTAATGTGATGTCGTTAATTATCAATTTTTTTCCGCTTACATTGCAAACGCAGGCTGAACCCTACGAGATTTATCAAAATAAGGTACTAATTATTTGTACACATGGAAAAGGTTTACAGAAAACTCCGGGATGGTATATGTCTATCTCTTATGGATATCCCACAATAACAGTTTTTTTGTCATTTACTACGACAAATATTGGTTAATTTTCGAAGCGATTTTAACCAATACAGCATTAATCCTTATCCAACTAAATAGCTTAAATACATTGTTAATTTAACATAGATCTATATGGTCCTGTACAGCATAAGATTTAAATGAATATTTTCGAAGATATTACAGATTTAAAATTGTGGGACGTAGCGCTTGCGGTGGTACTGGCCGACCGGGGCGGCGGCAGCGTGCCTATAAATAGCGCATCGGAGGCCACGATTTTCCCTATAGCACTTTAAATTTTGCAGCGATCGGACGCGTTTATTACGAAATTAATCATTATGACGCTACCCTAAGGTGGCGCAGTTGTAATTCTTACATAACTAAGTACTATGACGCCACCGTAAGGTGGCGCAGTTGATATCTCATATATTTAAAAGAGCAAAACTTACTTATCTAAGAACTATGACGCCACCGTTAGGTGGCGCAGTCAATATATAATATACCTAACCGAGAAATTACAAAGTACTATAAATAATAGTAAAAACTGGTAACTAACGAGAAAATATGATAAAAAATACAAAAAAATAATCGTAAAAATAAAAAAAAATATTGGAAAAACATTAGTGTTAGGCGATGCGAAGTTCGCCGGGTACGCTATTTACTACTAAAGAATAAAGGCATGTTAGTGAAGTGAAACCGGCAAAAGTGCTCCAAAGCGATCAAGTGTGGCTCAATGGATTGGAAAGGTCATGGCCACTAATTCGATATAGCAAAGACAATCTTAAAGTAAAACCAATATTATTTAGCATTATTGGACAAATTGAAATACGAACTCTGAGACACAGAAAAAAAAAGTTGTTTCTCCAAGACAATGTACTGGCTCACAAAAATTGTAAAATTGCTTACTTTCCTGATTTGGCTACTTTTCCAAATCTGTAAAGATAGCTCACAACTAAAAAAAAAATTTGCTCAAACGAGGAAATAATTGATGAAATACACCCTTATTCCAAAGCTTCGGAAAGCTTAAAAAAGTTGGAAAATCATTGGAATCTGCTAAGAGGAGACTATAACAAAAAAAAATAGCTGAGATTTCCGTTTTAATGGAGATAACTTATCAAACCATCTAAAAAATTAAAGTAAAAAACTTTTATTAAGCAATAATGCGTCACTATCATATAAATACGCAAAACTCAAACTATCACATTTTTTTTTAACTTCTACAGTCTTAATTATTTCAATTTGATAAAAATTTTCTTTTTTTTTTAAATTAAAAATAATATTGGGAATAATAAAAATAATAAAAAACGTTAGTTTTTTATATAAAACTTTCACTTTAAATGTATTTTATTATTTTTATTATTCCCAAAAAAATGAACTTTCAAGTAGTAAGGGTCGATACAATTAATTTAATAAAAATAATATATTCAACTTTCTAAAACTGATTCTATATAATATTTAAATCGATAAAGGATATTAAAAAAAAAAAGTAAAAAATATCATCACATTAAAATAGAATATAATTCAAATAATAATTAAACATAAATCCAAGTTTAATTTAATTTGATAATATAATATATATACAGCAAGTTTATAAAAGGGGAGTTTTTGCTTACATAAAGTGAAAAATTAACATCATTTACCTGTATAAAATATTTCACATTTGAGTACAAAGTATCAAATTTTATTGAAATATTAAGCTTTCATTTCGAACATACTAACATGATTTTTCTACATATTATTAAATACTTCAAACAATAAAAGATCATATTATATACAACTAAAACTATTTTATGAGTAAATTATGTCACAATTAACGACAGTATAACGAATAGGGTCAAGATCTATATTCATTGATCTTAATAACGCTTACGACAGTGTTCCTGTAACACTCTTCTGGAAATCAATGAAGGCCAATAACATCCGTAGTAAAAGTGTTCTACCAAAACTAGGCAAGGTCTATTCAAACAGTTTAAAGTGTATAAAGGTTTGTTGCGGTGCATTCGCTTCTGATGTGTTTCTTTATCTTGTTCCACTTACGGTCGATCCAGTCGAAGTAGTAGTTTAAATGTTATTTTTTAATGATGTAGAAATATTTTTTTAGAATTTATTTAACTAGATAATGCGTAATAATAAAATTTTCTGTCAGTGTAATAAATTAAAAAACTGTTTTTACCAACAGAGGATAACGCGAAGGATAAAATGTATAAAAAGATTTTAATATTGTTACACCAAAGAAGTATCATTTCTTACGTGCTTACATAATTATCTAGAAAATCATGGAAATAACAACAGTACGATATAATAGATATATCATCATGGGGTAGATTTTTATGTGGAGGGTAAGAAGAGCTTATTTCGAAACTTTTATAAACATCGATCATTAAAAAAAAAATTTACCTTTGAAAACTGGACTACTATGAGTGGTGTAAGATCTTCCATTAACTGTGACACAATCTAAGTTTAATAAAATTTATTTTATTGTTTATTAAATACTTTAAAATAATAAAATTTATAAGTATTATAAAATAATATATTTGGTATTATATTAATGTACTACAAAAATTTGGTTTGTATAAATTACCCAGAAATCGTCTATCTACAATTCTACAGATACAGAGTGAATAGAAATTTTTGGTAATACTGAAAAATAATTTAAAATATATTTATAAATTTAGAGCATTTAATTTAAACAAAAAATTTATTGTATAAAATAATAATGCCATTTATTAAAAAAAGAATGTTCACACAAAAACTAGAAAAAATACACCAAAAAAAATTGGGTTAATATGACATTATATTCCAGTTTTGCTTTACCCTGTATAATATTTTCCTAACTTTTTTAGTAATTAATAAAAAAAAGTTTTTAACAGAGGATTTTTTTAAAAAAAGAAATTAGTTGATTTTTTGAATCAACCTAAGATGTAGAGTAAACATTCGAATTTTAATAGCATTCTTATAAAACCAAAATATTACATGGCACCATCATCATTAAAATCTAACAGTAAAATAAAGGGTTCTAGATTCAGTCAGTAATTCTAGGATGTGTTAACCATATACTAACTAGAGGTACCTACTCTTCAATGCTCTGAATACGAAATGGGTAACGACAGAAAGATAAAATGAAACTTTGTGTTAGGTTCCTAAACTGTGTGTAATTATAAGTCAGAGATATTACGACCGTTTTCTACTGATTATTTCCTTCGATTCAATTTAACCAATAGAATGTCATAATTTTTTGAAATCGGACCAATCAGAATCAAATATCAGCGACTATTGCACTAGAACAATATCAGCGACTATTGCACTAGAGAAATAATCACGTCAAATATAAATGTCAAATATTTGTCAGTTTATAATTTCTCAGGAAATAATCTTCATAAATATAACACGACATATTTTGACATTAATAATCAAAGATTAAAGACCTCGAGCTAAAGCTCTCGGGCTTTAATCAAATTATTAATGTCAAATTATTTCTCAACAAATTGATACTAAAATATTCTCGAAATCTAGATACCACAAAAATAGCCGACTATAATCAAGGTCTTGTTATATTACCCTTGATTATGAAATTATTCGAACGGATATGTGGCGGCAAAAATGGAATTTTTTATGGCTCGGTTTGTCTTCGGGGGATTGAAGAATGCCGCCTCTAATTATTAATTATACTGTCTAAAGCGTCCACTACACTACTCGCGAAGTTAACCGAACAGGGGAGTACAGAGAGGCACTTCGTGTTACTTTGCTCCGCTTCGAGTTACATCTGTTTTGTGACGATTTTTTGCGTTCGACTCAGAGCATGTCTTGTAAAGGATGAGTTTGAGGTCACAGAAACAGACTCTTTTACAAGTCATCGATTTTTAAGTTTGAAGCCTCACATAAGACGGATAAAACAGCTTTGAAGAAATTAGGCTTCGGATTTGTGTGTAGCTTTACACTACAACCTGTCTAGCGACTGAGTTTTTTTCAAAGTGCGACGATTACGTAATGGGTCTCTTCGGCTCGCTTAACTTCATCGAAGAACTTTGATTAAGATTGTAGTGGATGCTTAAGTTTGCTACTGACTAAATATAAAAAGTTCTGAAATGTTTTCAAATAAAACAACTTCCTTTTGACTATTTTGGTAAATCGTGACGAGAACGATTTTAACTATAGGAATCCAAAACTAATACCGGTAAAAAATTAATCTAAACATACTCGTTGGTCTTAGATCATTTCAGAACGAGTTACCTTTTTTCAATTTTGTTGAGTAGAAAAAAATGTTTTTACTGTTAGTAACATTTAATTTTTTATTATATAAAAAACTGTATGGAGTTATGAATTTGGTGTATTTAGTTTTAAATCACAGTGTAAAAATCCCCAATACTAATTACAAGATTACAGATATGACCAACAGGTACGAAAATGGTTAAGACTATATTAATGAATCCGATATCCTAATAATATTATTATTTTTATTATGCGGTGGTTGAAGTAGATCACAGAATTGTAATAGAGCTTCTCGCAAGGGTCTAGAAACTTGCGTTGAGGAAGTTGTTGTACATTCAACCAAATATGGATAAAGACTTATGAGCTGTTCCCAAGCTTTATTGTCTTCTGGAACAAATATACTTTTCGTTGGTATGGGATTGACCAAGGAATAATTAAATACATAAAATACAAAAAGTGTTCTACAAACTTACCTTTCACAGCTGTTGCTTTTTTCATAGATATTATTAAAGTTGTTAGAGCTTTTAGAACAAAAGATATTTCAGAAAGCCGATACCTAAAAAAAAAATAAGGAAACATTTTTAGATAAATACCAAAAGACATTACAGTGATCATATTAATACTAAAGTCTTGGCAAACTACGAAATAGAAAATTAAAAATCAAGGCTATAACTATATATAAATTGATATTTATTAACATACCTAGGTAGCGGACATTTTCCACTAAGTTTTTCATCATCAATGTATTTTTTTAACACTTCTTGGAATCTATGTAGAAGAGAAGTAACGGCTAAATGGCCCGCAATTCCATTAGTTTTATCATCTCCATTAATAACCAAACCATTATTGGCACCATCAATCAACGAAAACTGTAACAATGTTTCGAAACATGTTTTCGCGAATTCTTCTCTAAGAGTTATTTCTATATCTCCGTCTGTTTTAACATTAGTTGCTGAATGTATGGAACCTTTATTAAGAAGAATTACTACTTGCATTATAAAATCTTTAGGAATGGTTTTGGAATAAGGAAGAACTTCGGTTCTTAGTAGTTCAATGATTTGACAGTCCATCGCTTCATCTGATACCATTTCATCCAAACCTTTTTCTCCAGGAGCACACCTAAGGGTATATCAAATAAAGAATAAGCTCATAATAGAGATTAGAAGTGTAAGATGGAACATTCCAGCATATATTAGGTATCTAGAGAGAAACTTCAATGCTCTGAACGCGAATCGAGTAACGACGGGCAAAATGAAACTATAAGTTTTGATTGGGGATAGTTTTTTTTATTAAGAATGTCCTCGTAGGTATAAACCTAAATACAAATGTACCGAGAACATCTATTGGGGCAGAAGAGACAATTAATAATTTGGGATTTAAAGTTAGGACGAGTGGGGAAGACGTGGGAAGGTAAGGAGTTCCACAATCTGGAGACCCTGGGTATGAAGGAACGATCGAATCGATCCGTTCTCGATGTCGGGCATTGAACAGTATAAAAGTGCATGGAGTTGGCACGTCGCGTTACTCTGGCTGGTCTGGCAAGTGGAGGCATTATAGACCGGAGTTCTTCTGAGCAAAATCCGTTAATGTATCGGTAAAAGAAGGAAATATCAGCCACTGCTCTTCGGTGGGATAATGAGGCTAAGTTTTTGGTAATACTGGTGTCGTTTATTAGTCGAACTGCTCTTCTCTGTATTGCATCAAGAACTCCGAGCCTTGACGGAGCCGCCGAACCCCATACATGCGAGCAGTATTCAAGATTAGGCCGTATTAGGGCTTTGTAAAGAGTAGCTAAGTTGGATGAAGAAAAATATTTCCGTGCTCTAAACAGAAAGCCTAATTTCTTTCCTGCTGCAGTTGCTATGGATGCAATATGTTCGTTCCATAGTAAATCCTGGGAGATCGTTATACCAACCAGCGTAGCGGAGTCGCCCGCTACCAGTGTCTGATCGTTGATTGTAATGGATGAGTCGCATGTTTGCCTCTTGTTGGATAGGCAACATGTCTTTGTCTTGAAAGCGTTGAAATTAACAAGATTCTTTCTTCCCTACTCGTCAACAAGTTTCAAATCTTGATTGAGAGAAGCCGTTGTGAATCTTCTGTCCTCTTCCAGAATATCTAGAGGTATGGGACGGTTGTGCGCTTTGGTACAGTGTAGGTTGCTATCATCTGCAAAACCATGTATCGGGTTATTAGTGGCTTCTAGTAGATCATTAATGTGTAATAAGAATAGAGTAGGAGCTAGAGGCGATCCTTGGGGAACTCCAGCGTTGATCTTGTAGAGGTTGGAAGAATGTCCATCTACAGCAACTTGGATGTGCCTGTTGGAGAGAAAGTTGGATATCCATCTGCAAAGGTTTTGCGAGAGTCCGTATGAAGGCAGTTTGTTCAAAAGAGCTGCATGCCACACTTGATCAAATGCTTTTGAGATGTCCAGTGATACTATTTGAGTCTCCCCATAGCGGTGGATGGCATCACTCCAGACATGAGTCACATATGCTATTGGCGAAAACCATATTGCCTGTCACTCAAAAAGTAGTGTGTCTCAAGGTAGGTCAGGATCTCGTGATTGACGTATTTCTCCATAGTTTTGCTAATAACAGATAGAAGAGCTATGGGTCTGTAGTTAGAAGGCTGGGTTTTACAGCCTTTCTTGGGGACTGGTTGTACTCGAACAGTTTTCCAGGATTCTGGAAAAATACCAGTATCATATGATAGTTGAAATAACTTAGTGAAAACTGGCGCTAGTTCAGGAGCACAACATTTTAAGAGTAAAGCAGGTATTTCATCAAGGCCGCTTGCTTTGTTGGTATTCAGAATAGCAAGGACTCTGCACACGCTTAACCCTAAATATGATATTTTTCATTGTGTGGGGAGCCCGTGTTGTCCGGTGAGTTAAGTGTCGAGTTCGAAGAGAATATTTTCGCAAAGAGTTCTGCCTTTTCTATGGAGGACGTAATTATTGAGCCGTCAACTGATGTAAGTGGGGGGAACGAACTAGTTTTCTCTATAACACATGTTTGTGCGGTTATTGTTATCACAGATTGGTGCAAGAGAGATAACATATAGTTCTAAAGTGAACAAGTTCGTTCTGTTCACGTTAAAGGTTTACAAGTAAATATACTTTAGTTATATACATGATAATAAAAGTAGAAAACAACTAAAATTAATACTTACGTTGTAGGAAATAGAAAATCATTAAGAGTATTGTACAATTCATTCCACATAGTAGAAAACTGATTTCCATGACTTCTGGCGACCTTAAGTCCAACTTTCAATACGGTCATTAAACTAGAAGCAGCTAATTTCCATATACTGTTAGATACACAGTTATATTTAAGCGCTAATGGAGTATGTAATGTAACAATAATTTCTCTCAATATATTAGCATTAACAACTTCAATATTTTCAGCATTCTTTTCATATAATTTAACAACCATTGTAACAGCTTTTTCACCAAATGGTACATAATTCATCGTTACCCAATCCGCCGTTTTATTTTGTTTATTTTCAACTTTAGTAAATGTAGGAGGCGAGCAAGTAAATTTTGAAAACGATAATAAAAGTTTAAAGATCTCTGGAATCATCTTCGAGTTATTTTTTGATGTTGCTTCTTTTTGAAGCAGTTCCATAACATGAAGAACACCATCATGTAAAGGAGTTAAACTTATGTCACTTGAAGTTGATATAATATATGGAGTTTCTCCATGTACGGGAATACTAACAGCATTTACTAAAACAATACCTAACTGCTTTAAATCTTCTAAAGTAAAACTACTTTTAACATGTTGAAACACATTTGGGAATATTTGTACAAGCGAGGTTAAAAAAGACTGACTAGGCATATAAAAATCATCTTGTGATTCATTTTCAATAAACGGTAATGTAATTTCAGTTCCAATTTTTACCCAAATTTTCCACGCTACTAACCATATATCTTTATCTTCTACCACTGTTTTATTATCACCATTTTGATTTTTATTTATAAACAAAATATCTTGGAATGATTTTAAAGCTGCAATCGATACTTCGTTGTTTTTACTTAAAGCTGCGTTTTCTATAAATTCTAGTAAAATAGACCAAGCTCTAGGAAAATCTCCTAATAATTGAAGAAGTTGTCTTTTTGTATTAAAAACTCTAGCTACTCCAGATAAAGTTAAAACTTGTGTTTCAGCCCATTGTTTTTGAGCTGTGTTTCTGGTATGATGAATAAGAATATTACCACCACTATCAACTTTTTCGCTGCTAGCAGAGCTAGAAAGGCTCCGAACTTTATCGAGAAGTGGAAATAAAACCTGCCATAGTAAAACTTGCCATGTAGGTTGTTTAAGTAGACTACCATGTGCTGAAATTGTTGAAAATAACGTTTGTCCAGCGGATTTTCTTACTGATGGTCGTGTATCTACACAAAGATCGCCTAATCTGGCATACAAACACATCCAAAGTTTGTCAAAACTAGGCATATTAAGTGTACCAGGGAAATCTGGGAGGACAGTACTGTCTTCTGAAGAAGCTTGACTTAATTTACCTTGGTTTTGGTGAAAATAATCGGAGATATTCCACTAAAAGTAATAATTAAGATTTAATACAAAAAATTGTTACACAGATACATAAGTTGTATATTTCTCTTACCATTAATCCAACAGCAGTTAGAGATATGTTTAATTCTTGAGTTTGGGAACCAAATTTGGCAACAGTATCTACACACAATGGAAGACACCTCCATGGCATCAGTGGCAAAAAATCCGTAATAACTAATTGAAGACATTGAAAAGCGATTCGGATTAAATTTTCTCTAAAAAAAAAATATTTGAAAACAAAAATCACTACCTATTAGTAATCTAATCTAAATAAACCTGGCAAGGTCTCTCCTATGGAGCCCCATGTTTGAGCACTGCTTCCTATGAGAATATTGTGATGAGGTTCGGCACCAAGAGTCCTTACATGCACCCAATGCGTGCAGGACTCTAGTTTGTTCAGCTGAAAATCAACACCACGCTGATCTTCAGGTAGGCTTGAATCCAGGTGTCCCAAATTCCTTGAGTTACTGTTGCCACAGGGCAGTTCCCTTTATAAGAGATTTGAGTCCTGTGACTAGCTCCTCAAGGTGGTGATAGGATTCAGGATTCGTGTCACCGAAGATGAGGAACCGTTTATAGTCCAGGGCCTCACAGTCGAATAGAATGTGAGTTGCCGTCTCATCGTTCATGGCGCACAATCGGCACGAGGTGGGTTCCTGTGTCAGAATCCCCATACTTCGAAGGTGTAATCTGAATGGTCCATGCCCAGTGAGCAGGCCCATCAGTACTCTTATCTGACTCCTGCCAAGATTCAGTATGTCAGACATCTGTTTTGGAGTAGCCTTTGAGCGTCAGCTTCGAGCGCCTCAGCCCTACACTGTTACTCCAGTGTTTGGTCCACTCTTCCCAGACCCAGTTCTTGACTTTGGTCCTTACCCAGACTCTAGGCAGTCCCAATTCAGGTTCTGGACCAGTGAATCGTGTATCCGCTCCCTTCTTGGCCAAAAGGTCCGCGGTTTCATTACCTTCAAAACCCTTATGCCCTGGAACTCACTTCAAGAAGACCCTGTTGTGTCTAGCCAGTTCATTGAGGTTTTGTATGCACTCCCAAATCAGTTTGGAACTAACCCGGTACCTATGTCACAATTAAGCTATGAATGCTTGGCCATTATATTATAATTATTTAAATTGATACCTAAATAGCATTTCAAGTTAAAATAGAGATATTTTGTGGAAAAAAAATTTGAAATACATAATATACAAAAATTCTTACCCATGTTGATCATTAACTGCACCAATGATTTCTAAAACTAATGGCCAGCCATGAGATAAAGTTTCTCCATTTGTATGTAAAATTTGTAAAACACATTCCAGCTGCTTCTGACGTACATCTCCATGTGGAACAGATGACAATTCATAAAGTGGTCCCAAAAGTAATGTTTGTAATTTTTGATTCTCTCGGAGAGGCACTGCATGATTATAATGCAATGCTGCTTTAACTAAATAAGTAATTGCTTCTACACCCCACCCTCGCATTCTTATATGGGGATGGTGACAAACTTCAAGCAAATGATTAGTTAAAGGTCTCCATAAAACTTCGATTCGTGATAGGTTAACTAAACCTGTTTCAAGTAGTTTAGCAACAGCAAACAATGAGGGTTCTCTATTAGAATAAGGCAACTCCATAGCTTCTTGAGATAGTTTACATAATGCACTTATTAAATGATGCAATGCAACATCATCTAAATATTGACTAGATTCAAATAATTTACTTAGCATTGTTGATAACATAGGAAGATTATCCATTACAGAGCTAGTTATTCCAGCATTAGCATCTGTTGTAGGTCTCACTGGTTTTAAACTTCCTCCAGTTGAGGGTTTTAACCCTAGAATCCATACTAAATGTTGTAAAGTTGTAAGCACTAGATGCCATGATGTCCCTAAAATACCACCGTGACAATGAGCAAGGCTAAGTAATGCACGCATTGATTGTAAATTTTTTGCTGTTAACATTACTGGTCCTTGTTGGGTTCCAGCAGGAATTGATGAAGTTGGAAGAGGAGTACCGACTGCAACTACTTGTTGACGATATTCAGGTTCACCGTATTGGACTACCAAAGGTAGATTCATATCTTGACTTTCTCTGTGAACTGAAAATGAAAGATTAAATAAGATGAACGAAATAAAATAATATGATAAAATTTATGATTATATACACAAAGACATCATTTTATAATTACCTTGTCTTAAATTGACCCCAGAAGTGACAGTATTTAAAACGGTAAGTGCATAATGAGGTGGTAAAGAAGATTTACAAATAGCGGTGATAAAAGCATCTCTTGGTGTATGCAAATCCAACATTCCACATAACGAAGTATAAGTTTGAATAGCTTTTAAAACATTCTCAGTAACTGATTCTTCTGTACTGGCATCAACCAACGGACTTAATGCTGCTAAAAGACCACACCAACTGGAATTAATTAACTGACAATTTAATTCTTTGCTGTTTTCTTTTTTCGGTGGAGGATTTTCATCGGGTAGTTGTTGAGGATTTATAGTTATCTGTAGTGATCGTATTATTTCCATAAGACATGCATATGCAACTGAAATCCCATATCCATCGGGAACTACAGGAGGCTCAATTTTATCCAACATTTCTAAACTGAAAATAATTCGATATTAGAAGTAACGACTGAATGAATAATGTATGAACTTTTTAACAGTATAGATATATTATAAACATTACTTATTAATGAGTCTGATAATATTAGAATTTTAAATTATCAACAGTAACTATTGATATGTATGTAATTAATTACCCAATTCATAAAACAATGTAGCGATAACAAAGAAAATGTATTAATTGAAGACATAAACTTCATATTAAAATTCTAAGTCAAGATACAGTATAAAATAATAAATGACAATTATATTTACGAGTTTTGGTAAACTACTAAAATTTTAACCTTAAGGTTATACGATCTAGACCAAAATCATGAAAAGGGGATTCTATATACAAAATTTTATAACTTTGTGATATTCTGTTCAAGAGTTATAGAAATGAAAAAGAAGAAACAGTTTCACACCTGTTTTTTGAACCTAATTTCTATACTAAAACCAACTTACTATGTTGATTTCGATTGTCCTGTTGGAAAAGTAATCACAATAGGTAACCAAACTCCACGTAATAGAAAACCAGGTTGTGGGGTAACACCTGGACCTGTTGATAAACCACCGAGATAAACAGGAGGTTGACCTTGTGCTACTGGAACTAAAAAAATCCATAATACAGAAAACTAAATAAACGATTATTTTTCAGAGTTGTTTCAAATTGTGTACGTTCTAAATTACAGAAAACTTACTTCCTGCTCCCATTTGAAGTTGTGGACTAACAAATAGTGATTGGACATAAGCTCCCAAAGAATTAACAATATCTTGAAATATACTCGTTGTATGTCGGTTTAAATCATAACATTCACAAAATGAGTTAAGTAACTCTGGTTGAATCGTCATTTTATGCAAAACTTCTAAAGCAAGCGATCGTTGCCAGGTAGGTTTGTCAGGATCCAAGAATTTTACAATTAAAGACAAGAATATTTCACATTCAGTTACCTGAAGATTATAAACAAATAAAATTTAGAGTATATTTATAGAGTATAAAAATTAATAC
This sequence comes from Altica lythri, assembly GCA_964028335.1. Taxonomy (NCBI): domain Eukaryota; kingdom Metazoa; phylum Arthropoda; class Insecta; order Coleoptera; family Chrysomelidae; genus Altica; species Altica lythri. The sequence continues at coordinate 166,808 of CAXIIO010000575.1, read as the reverse complement.
TCACTAATAACGCATGGTACTTTTGAATTAAAATTGACACTACTCGAAGTAGTCTCATGCTTATAGGAAAGTATGGTTTTTCAAATGGGGTAGCTTGCTGAATACTATTGGGTACATTACTTCTATATTTAATATTAGGTGAAAATAGTTTAATGACTAAAGCACAAACTCGTTCCTTTAGAAGAAAGCTAAATTCAGAATTCTGAAATAAAGTAAAGTTAATTTAATTTAGTTCATGACAAATTAGATATACTTTACCTTATAAAATACAGATGAGAATTGTGTTAATACCGATTCTAATAACTCCAAACCAAACGTCCTGGTCATTTCAGTCATTCCTATTAACCAAAATGGTTGATCTGCGTTAACTAACTGTACTAAATCTTGAAACAATAAAAAGGCATCACCAGCACAGGGAGGTAATCCTCTAGGAGGAGTTCCACAGGGTGCCTTAAGTTCTTCAAAATTTACAGGACCTCGTTGAGGTACATTTTCTGTCTTTAATAATTGTTCATCTTCAGACACAACTCTTTCAAAAACTAGATATACTAACTGTCTTACAGTTGCACCAGCTGTATTAATAGTTGTTGAATTCTTTGCAAAATGAAGACGAAAACATAACACCAAGGTCTAAATTAAAAACGAAATTAAGTGTAAATCAGTTATTAAAAATAAATGCAAGAAAAAATATTTACAGACTTACTCTGGCAAGAGTTTCACCATGTACAACTGTATTTGTAGTGAGTAGTAAAGTTACAGTTTGTAAAATTTTAACTTCTTCTATTCCGAGTTCCATAAGAGCCCATAATGTATCAGTTATATATAAAGCACCTTTTTGATCCACAAGTTGATGTGTAATAAGTTTTTGCATTATTTGTAAACATATCTTAAATAACAAATAATATATTATGTCATAATAACTTAAAATATATTAAAGCTTCTTACCCTTATAAGTTTAACATCCTTAGTTTCACAACCTTGTGATAATGGATAAATAATTTGGTTAACAACATAATACACAGATGTTTGAGGTGAAGTATGTGCATTTTTTAATTTATTAATAGCTTCCTCACTTGCCTGAAATGTACCAATTAATATTTATTGTTAAAAAAAATTGAGATACCGACCTCTTTAACTTGGGGATACTTCTTTTTGGATTCTGACGACAAACTTTTAAAATCACTCTGTAAACTTTCAATGAACGATGGAGAAAGTTCTACATTATGTGTCACTCCCTCAAAAGCCATTTTATTGACTATTTTTCATTAAATTAATAATAAAACCTTCCTAAACACAAGATGAGCTGGCACTTGTCAGTTGTCCCGACTTCAAAATTCTATTTATACGTTTAATTTACCATGAATTTGTAGATTTTTTTAATTACACCACAAATAGTTTCCATCCTTACTAATATATGTTAATGACACAAAATACAAATAAATATTTTCCTTTTTTTTCACACAATTATTTGTCTTTGGTACGTAGGTCTTTACATTTGACTGATTTGACACTTAATAAGAATACATTCCTGAAGTTAGCAATAGTGCAATTAACCTAACTCCACCTAATATCTTCTTCTATTATTTTATGAAGTACATTTTACCTATTAATAAATTGTATTAACAATATAATTTGTTAATGATTAATTAAATTAAAATGCAGTGATTGTGTATAAATAATTCAAAAATCGATATTATAAATATTAGTGCGTCTACTTACAGGTATGTGACGCTACCAGTATTGAATTAGAAATAAAAAAAATTTAAGATTACGAGTTCAAATTTAAATAAAATAAATAAAAAGTTATACTAATTTTCAAGTAATATACGTTATTTTTAGGTTATTAGATTTTATTCTTATTATATAGTTTTCTTTATTTAGCCTTATACAGATTTAAAATAAATCAAAAGCGTTGGTTCAAGAAAATAGTGTTCTTTTTTAGATTAGTTTCTTTTAAATCCAAACCGTTGCATATAAGTATTGTTAACGGTCGTAGTGCAGCCTAATTATAGGCTTATTGTACGACTTCCATTAGTTTATGTCACTATTCCACGATCTTAGAACTAATTTATACAGTTCTTAAAGGATGTGTGCTATATGTTTGTAGAGTCAATCTGAAGTATCCAAAAATTGACTGTCTTTTACGATCCAGTGCCTTGCAATGGCACAGTATGTGTTTAACAGTTAGAGTGTCCTTTAAAAAACCTCATGGGTTGCAGATGTTCCTTGACCGGTGCATTGCCCATAAAATCCTGTAATAACTCGTAGCTTATTCCAGCTGGTTTTAAGGAGTGTTTCGGCACTTCTGATACACATCTCTTCATTATACATACTGCCGTATGCTTTACCAGAAATATGTTTTTATATTGGTTGTGTTGTCTTCAAATCCAAGCTATCATTCGGCCCATATGGTACCCCTTGAGCTAGCTCTGGATCGTAGAATATTCTGGCTGATCCTTTTCTTGCAAGCTTATTAACCTGTATTCCTTTATGTCCTGCACTCAAAGTAGTTTAGCTCCAGGATATGCAGATTACTTATAATTCTCGAAGTCCTGACACCCAAATTAGTTTGAAACTGTTATGTTCCACCTAGACATTCGGCCTTTGTGTACCTGCTACTCTGGAGATTACTTTAGAGGTCTTTAAAGACCCAATAGCAGCCTATCTGTGCATTGTAACATTACATATACTTCTGCTTAAACTTTCTTCAATCTTAAACGCGTCTGTGTACTTGGTGTAACCCTGGAATTTGAGTTGAGTGTTTACATTTTGTCATTTCTCTCGTTGATGTATATCTTCCTGGAATGTTTTATTAGGAAGGTATTTGGGAATCATTTGGTCTGATTTCATCTCCCAGATGTCTTCTCCAATTTCCTGCAGGAGGTTAAATCATTGATTTCCTTCTGTTGGTGACTGTTGTTTTTTTTAGAATTGGCTAAAAGTCCTTCCTTCGAACACCAAGAGGTTTAAGGGACTATCCTTAGATACCATTTCAAGATAATGTGAAAGGGAGGAATGTCTAACAGAACTTTCATTGCTGCTTTTAAAGTGTCACTCAGAACTTCAGTTGCTTTGAACCTTGATTTTTATAAATATTAAATTTTGTTCTTTGTAGTTATTTGCGAATATTCCAATTATTCAAGTCCTGTACACATAGCTGTTATTACTTCATTGTTTTTAAGGGTAGAATTTACTTGCTATCTTCCGTTTGATCAGGTTTTATTTATCATTGCACTTTTAATTACATTGTTACAGTGTGCTGGTTATAAATTAGAAAATGAAAAGATAACATGCAAGAACAAACTATATTGTCTAACTCTGACAAGTTTTTAATAATACAAAATGCTGGTGTATCGTGCATATCTCTAATCAACCAGTCGGTAAGTACATTAAACGTAGGTATACATACTTCTTTTACATCGAGACACATTAATTAGGCTTGAATACTTGACACTTGTAATGTTTCTTCATATGATGGAATTTTAGATTTTTATTTATAATTTAAATGTAATGAGCCACTAAAACTTTTTAGAAATTAAAACATCTTTTATCGCGCTTGAAACAAATTGCAATATAGACATACAGGCGTACGTTTTTGATACAAAAAAAACGTCGTGTGAAAGAAGAAATCGAAAATAATTTTAAGACATTTCAAATTATAAAATGTGCAAAAATAATCAATTCGTGAAAAGGCGATGCTGTCGGTGAACAATGAAATATCTTGGTTCCTCGGGGTGTGGTTCAATCGACTCCACGTCTTTGAAAAGTTCGCTGGCTGTTACTGGTATGATCTTCCAGAGTGGAGCTCTGGTGATGGTCAATATTGATGATGTCAGAAGTCTTCGTAGGAGGTTTGGTGTTAGTGTAACAGACACTTTCCACTTAACAGGCTTCCTGGGTGTCCGTGGAAGTGGTGTTATGGGTCTCAGTGGGGGAGTCCTCCTGAAGAATTGGTTCTTTGACGTTCGTGTTATGAAAGCTTGTGATTCGAGATTGTCTTGTAATATCCTGTGCGTAAGAGAGCCCTAGACAGATCGCTCAATATCTCCCAAGGATAAGAAGACCAGTTTCTACTACCGTAGATTAGTGAGAACGTTCATGCCTGGTATGTATGAAATATATATATAGCTACTTGATTTTTTACGGTACGCGATCGATCAAGGAATGTGAGCGATGCCTCCTCGTATGTTAATTTGAAACTGTGTTGCCACAAAAATTGTAGGTAATTTAGTAAAAAATTCGAAAACGATTGTGAAAAATTAGAAAAAAGTAAAAAAAATAATGTATAAAGTTCTGTTAATTTCAAAACAAAAAATTAAAAGGCTCCATTATTTTTTTCACACTATTGTATATAAATATGCAATTTTTGATATATAAATCTAAATATTTAATATTTTAATACATAATACAAGTGCAGTGTTTTTTTTATGATTTCATAGTCCACTGAATATTAAAATCTTAAATTATATATTTTTGTTTAGAGGGTGTCTTGCATATGTCCAAATCCAGCTGCGAAAGGCTTATAAGGGATATAGTAAGCCCCATATCATACTTTACGATTTTAATCAATTGCATCCTTTATGAAAAATTGAAGGTAATAAAAAATAATGCTTTCAAAAATTGCCACTCTAGCGAACAAACATAATCACTTTAAATTGGAAATTGGTCAATTTAACTTAATGTCTTCGCGTTAGGAATGTGTACATTTGACATTTCGCTATACATATTTTTGAATGGCAAAGTAAATAAAGTTTAAAGCTTAAACCACAGATTAATTTAAAATGTTAGTTGGTTCATTATTATACCATAGGGTCAAATCTTGGTAAAATGGTAGGTATGATTTATATTTAGGGTCAGACAGGGACACTAGAAAATAAAATATATAAAAAAATATATACGAGGTTCTATTAAAACAATATCCAGCTGCCAGGTGTTAGAGGGTCGAAAAAAATTAAAGAGAACTGCATTTTTGATGTGTTGTAAGGACATGTTTGAGTGGTGTAAATCCTAGTTTTCAACCAAAAAACAGGTAGGAGTTATTTCAGTTTTTGGCTTATTTCTCTTTTGCAAAAAACATGAAAAATAATTTTTTGAGTAGGTTAAAATTCCAACAACTTGAACCCAACCGCAGCTATGTAGGATCCTTTGAAAATTGGTAATTTTTCCCAAAATATTCAAATTTAAAGTTTTGGCCGACTTTCGCGAGGAACACCTACCGAAGGAGTGATTCCACCGTGAAAGTAATAGGAAATGAAGTTGTAGTATATTAAATTAGTTTTTATTTAAACGCAAATCGAGGTTTGTACGTGTAATACTTCTTTTGGTAAAAGAGAAATCGGAGATGTTTTAAATGACCGACACGAATCGATCTAAAACAGAAAAACTGACAGAGAAAAGAGCATTTAAGCCCTGCTCTCTGTTAAGAACAACTGTCATTTCCACAATCTCTTTTGCAGCCAGGAAATCTATTTCAGCAAAGTCTGACACCTTTGAGGTTGGGATTGAAATTAGCCTCTGCTGGCTGCTTTTCTACCCTCAATCGGTCAACTCTATTTTTACCTCAATACTTCAATTTATTTTACACGTGCAGGTAGGTCTGATAGCAGTGTTGAGCAGCAGCAGTTTGGTTTGAGGACAGACGGGCCAAGTGGAACTTGGCACTGGTAGCAGACCTTACGAAGATGGTGTAACGAAGGTTGGAGAGAGAGAGAGAGAGTCCATCAATCAGGTGGAAATTCTCCTTAAAAAAAGTCCAACACTTCTGTTTTAGCTTGTCAAAAAAGAACACAGGCATGAAGAAACAGTTCTAACCCAAGAGAAATGGTAAGTTCTCCTCTATCAAAGACTTTGATGAGTAGAATTGTTCACTTGAAGCTCCACGTCTGCCACTTTTCTGGAGTTAATTATCCTTACTGCTTGTGAGGACGTTTCTTAAACTGTGGCCCTTTTCCAGAGCAGATCTGACAATGAGGCTGTCAGCATTGTCTGGAGGTTTCTTGGTGTGGATCCCCTTGCTCTCCTTTCCAGCACGGATAAAAGTAATGAGTCATTGCTTGTTTTTCGCGTGATTAAGTAGTTTATCTTTTGGTGCTATAGTCACCGCCAATTCGTCAGCTACCTTTATCATCCTTCAAATGTCAAGGGATATTGTTTTACCAATTAAATCACCACCCTTGTGTAGCGATATGAACAAATCAAATAAGACATAATAATTCGGTATAAAAACAGTACTCAAAATGAGTTAAGAAAAGTTTAAAAGGATATACTGTTATAGACCAAATGACTCGATTCTGTTCAATATTATGGATATATAGGTTATACGACTGTCATATATGATGAAACTGGGGTGAGTTTGCATGTATTTCTCTCCCCGCACCAGCTTATGCTAATTTGTGAAGTGAATGCGATCTATTATGAATCACAGGTACCTATAAGTCTGTGAGCACACCTGTTCAAAAATTATATAATCCACTACCCGTTATGATGAACTTTGTATTGTTTTATGGCATGAAGTTGCTTGTCTATTTTTCCACCCTCTTTACCTGTCGTTATCTAACTCTTATCACCTTTTATTCATAAAGCAGGAAAAACATTTCATGTCAGGATTGGAACAATCAATTATGACACATATTTTTAAATGGTATCACAGAGAACGTTGGTTAATGGAAGGGTGGTGTAAAGTTCTGCATCATTGGAATTTAATTTTTAAATACTAAGGCATTTATCGCACCTGCATCATGTTAGAAATATACTTCCGTTTGACAGAATTTATTGATAGTCAAGAGTTGATCATTCTGTAACTGCCAAAGCATGGGAAGAGTGTCTGGAATCGGGAATTTCAAAGAAAGAATAGATTTTGTACAAACTTAGAAGTTTTTCATAAAGATTTTTTTGGTTTAAGAAGCTGGAGCTACAGATGCTAATAAGTAGCTAAATCACCATAGAGATAACCACAAACTAAAATCTTACGTGAAATCTATTAGTTATTGTATATTTTAGATTAAAAATGAAGTACTACCTTGAACTTCTTTATGATAAAATTGTAGATGTAACACCGGTATAATATCGAGAGTTGAATGAAAAGTTAGTCGAAAACACAGAATTGCATATAAAATATTGACCTTGATTAAATTCATGAACTTATTCACGATAAAATTATAATACCGGTACCTATTAGAGTAAATTTAAAAAAAATAACAGTTAACGTTATCAAAAACACAGTTCTATACCTTTTTATTAGGAATATAGTAATCCGGTAAGCGCAATCATGGAACTTCCGTCAGCTTTTACGACCACCGAAGGTTCGGTTGAAACAAAAACATTTCCTGTTATTTATTTCCGGATGATGCCAAAATTTCATACTCACATCTAACCCTCAAAATGTTGTAGCACCAACGTTAATAAAGTTTCAGTGTTTCATTCCCCTTGACTGATTTTGTTCTGCCAATGATGACCTAATGAAAGTCTATGAGGCATAACGATGAAATACTGAATATGTACACTGTGTGTCGCATATACCTAATGAAAAAAACAATCAAACAAATACTTATTGAGGTATCAAATGTAAACTTTAATATACATATTTCTTGTGCTTATAGATTCATTGAAAAATTTTAACTTTAAACTTTTTTAGGTACACTACTGTGGAGTCTTTATAAAAGCATACTTGTAAAGATTATTGCATGGAGGAACAGATCTAGCCCACGAGAAAAGGCTAGTAGTCCTATCTTAAAAGACTTTGAGAAGTAGAATTTTTCACTTGCAGTAACTCTGTAGCTCCGGTAACTCTTTTCGAATTTCGAGTTTCAACTCATTTCATTAGTTCTTTAATTTTAACATATGCATAACGACATCATCACGCACATCTTTTACATGAATAAAAAATTGAAGACATAGATCATACGCTTTACCTTCTTAAATATTGGTAGTTAATCTTATCATAGCACTACATTCTTCTTTCAGGTACTCGCTGAGTTGTTTGTTGTAGATAGAGATTTCCACAGATTTTGCGACTTCTTTCAGAAACTTTGGTTCTTCTAATGTTCCTTCTACAACAACGAGACCTCCAAGTAACTTGGATTTTCATGTAGACCAATTCGTTTTGTCTTTCAAGAGTCCAATTTAAATCTTTGCAAACTCACTAAATTTCTTACAATCTGCCGAGCTCATAACCTATTGTAACCCGTCTCTGTAGTATTAGTTTGATAATATTTTTTAAATACCAAAGATCCGTTTTACATTTTATATAAATTCTGATTTTAAAGTTCCTGCAAACGAAACGATATCATATATGATATTATTATTTTAATATAATTCTGTCCTTATATGTAATATGTTTTGTACACTACGGGAATAGAAACCGTTTGCATTTATATGATAGTTAAGCAGACGTTTTCACCATATCCAAACATTAATTCGGTAGGCGAAAACATACTTCAATATCAAATCAAAGATGTAATGCTCTGCTATAATCGTAAAAAGTTTCAAAGACACCCACCCATCTTGCTTATGTTTTATGTCATAGTTTATTGATACAAATACTTGGAGAAACTGTTATTGTGATTTAGTCTATTGTTATAGTAGGCTGACAATTGAGTTCTCTCAAGTTTTATGTTTTCTCTTTTTGTTTCTTTAAGGTTTCACCAAAACAATCATTTTATAAACCTAGTTTGATACTTAATAAAATTTGATGGTTAAGAGTTTGCTCAATCTTTTAGTATTTTAAATCATTTTTTAACAGTGGCAACTCGTGAACTCACTAAAAATCCAATAAATTATATAAAAATGATTATAGATTATAGATTATAACTGTGGTCGATTGGCTCAAATGAACTTACTAGAATGCGACCTAAAAGATTTTTTGTGTGTATTCTACATCCGTTTAGGAGCCCATAAGTTGTTTTTGAGAAAATCTATTTTATCCGCTTAGAATCTACATTTGTAACCTGTTCAAGCTCAAAGAAGACCTATTCCAGATATTTATGGTCTTAACGAACAATCTGCATGTTTAACAGGCCACTTTGTCCATTTTACAAAGGTGGTACCTCAGTCGACAGTGTCCTGTAAGAATTTCTGTTATTACTCTGAGTTCAGGTTTCTGAAGAGTAATTTAGAGAAGCGCAATAAGAACGTTTTGCTTGTCTTTGGTCTGGAGCGTTTTTCCAGTAGGCTGCACTGAGTTCCTTGTCTAATGCAGTCTTGAGCATAGAAGTCTATTACACTGGAAGATTGTAAAAGTGTTACCCAGTGCTATTGTTGGGAGCTGTAACTGTCTGTAACCCCTATACCTACTTCTTCCCTGTTTTAGATTCATCAGTATAATATATTTCGTTTTGTATTAACTCACACTCATTAAAATTGGTGTAAGAACAAAATATCGTTTTGGAGACATACTGTCTACAGGCATCTTCATGGATTGGGTTGCTCAGAGCCTTAGAATCTCCAGATGTCCTGTAAGATCCCTGGGTTTTAGAGACTTTAATCTTTGTTAACCTTTAGGTAATTTCTAGTGCACTTCTCTTTTTGCAACTCTATTTTTGCCTTTTTTGCGTTGTTTTGTTCCATAAATATATGTAAAAATATTATAAAATCCTAATTTATTTTTTTTCCTGAAAAATTTTAATACCTTGTTCCTCTTTAAGTGACTACACCAGCAACAAACAAAACCAAAATATTATTTTGTGTTAAAACTTATCATATAAAAGTAAATTTAAATTTTAATCAGCATTATAAACATTTAAATTAATGAAGTTTATTTCTGTTAAGTACATTAGCAAATTGAATTAGAATAGAACACATAAGTATAAACTTTATGATAAGAACTCGTAAAGGGAAAATAATTAAAACAGAATGTCAGTGCCATAAAATTTGTGAAAGGAACTTTGTGGAGTTTGGGGATTACTCTAACTAAAAGATAGTAAAATATAACTACCATTTAATTAAATATGTATATATTTGTATGTTGGAATATTTTATAAGGAAATTTAATGGCGATCTTGTATAATATAAATTTATGAAGAAGTAATTTGTATGTAATATTTTGTATTAAAAATTTTGTTTTATTCTTTTATTGATATAGCTTTTATAGCTTTTTTTAAGATCGAAGCCGTGTAAAATATAATCACAGGTCGTACTGAGGTCTATAATCAGACGTATTGTACTTATCCATTTATTCATGTCACCCACTCCAGGAACTTTGCACCCTCCACAAGTTTGAAGTCTAAAGTATGGTTGCCATATGTTTGTGGAAGCACTTTGAAGTCCTGCTTCTACGATCCAGTGCCTCGCAATGTTATAGTATATAGTATATAATTTCCACTTATTCTTCTCCTGTTCATCCATTCACACTTAATTCTATGATTTATCTCACTCTTTAGCCTTCCATTGCTTTCTACCACATACTCTTAAAGTTTTGGATAGCTGGCACCACTTGGTCCTGCAGTCTATTCGTATTCTCTGTTGTCATATACTCAGTCTTCGTTGTATTCTATTGTCACATACGATAAGAGGGCAGTTTTGCCCTAGATATTAATTTATTAGTTTATTGTATTACTGTATTACTGTATTGTTTTGTATTACATTTTACCAGGTCAAAGTCATTGCGTTAGATCTCGACACGTGTTTAAATAGTTTAATTTTTATTCTCACGTAGAATATGAATTGGCTATAAAAGCAAGTTGTTGAGGTCGGACACGGGGAGTTCGGAGTCTGAGGTTGTCTGTAAGGGTCACCCTTCGGGGTGTCCCTAAAACAGACCCTTGGGACTGGGCCGTTGTGACTCTTGACATGTTTTTCGTGAGTAAGTGTGACATGCCACCATATAGTTTTATTTGGTAAGATTAGTCAAATTATTATATTGAGTTCGTTATTCATATTTTAATTATTCATTGTTATTGCTTGTTACGTTGTAAATATATTTGTTGTTTGTTTCCTGTTGTTTATCTTATCTTCCCCTTGGTTAGTTTTCAGCCTTCAGCAGGATACCTAACCAGGGGGTAGATAACCGCGACCTGGGTGGGAAGTGCCTTTAGTAAGCTACCCTTCATCCTAAACACTATGGCACATTCTCCCAATCCCTCCAGGCGTGACACTATTCTCAAGCGCTTTTCTCCATTTCTTATTAAATTAGTTTTCCTTCCGGTTCTTTTCTGCAAAATCTACGATCACAATATTCGCATACATCATATCCAATGCAGCTTCACCTCTAATCCCATCATTTATACATCTATCAACATACTAAACAGACAGGGGCTAAACAGCGACCCTTGGTGAAGCCCCACATGCACTTCAAATCCCTCCGTAACCCCAATACTGCTTTTTATTTCCGTTTTCGTAACCTCATACACCTGTTGCACTAATCGGACATACGCTGCATTTCACATCTCTTCATCATTCTTCTCATACCAAAAACAGCATCAGACGTCACTCTTTCTCCCAGGTATAAATCCAAATTGCTCGTTACTTACACTCGTCTCTTCTCGTATCCTCTTCTCCACTATTCTCTTTCAAATTTTCTAAGCATGTGACATTAGGTTATTGATTCTATAGTTACCACAATCTTGCACATCCCCTTACCTTACGAATGTTGTTTAAAACATCTTATTTGTTTTTGTCGCAACGCTACCTGACGAATATGTGAAAAATAATATTAATTCTATTATAGTTTTACACTATTATAATACAAATAATTGCAGATAAGACAAAAAAAAGGAATTCACGGCGCCTGGAAAGATGTCTTAACGAATAATAGATATATGCAATATCCTATAGACATAAATAAGAATCCGTCGAAATACGCAGGATCCGGTTAGAAAGGAAAGTAGGAACGTGAATTTGACAGGAAGCACGAAGTGAAGAATACCGGAAGCAGGAAGTCCTCCCAAGTAGCGAGTCCGCTAGTAAAATGTGGAGCTATAATCGCTTTTGCTTTTACACTACCGAAACTAATGTACTGGGGGCTGTAGTAATTATTAATACGGATTATTTTCTTTCTGGTTTATAAATTATTAATAGCTCTTTGGAATAAAAAATATGGCTATAATAATAAAATTTTATATGTCCTGTGTGCCGTATATTGCATTTCATTGTTACGCCGAGCGACCAAAAAATGGTTATTTTTGACATCTTTACGACGATGGTCAATAGAGAATATCGTTTCAAAAGATTAACCACATCATGATTATTGTAAATAAAAATATCTACAAATATTTGACTCCCTTAAAATCCGCCTTACTGTCGATTTTTTGTGTAGTAAGAAGGATTAAGATGCAGTTTTTTGCATTTGATTCGTCGGAGCATCAGGAAAATTTGTGTTCATAAACTATTAGAGAAATGCTTTTGTTACAATCGCATTTCAACAATGCTTTTTTCTAAAAATTTCGACTGTACATTGCTTTATTTCCTCGACTATATACTGGTGAACTTTTTATTAGGTACATAAATTCAATTTATTTTGTTTACATCCACTTTCTGGTCCATATTTCATATATGAAACTTTTTCTCGTTATGAAACATTTTCATAGCAACACAAATGTTAAAAAATTCGAAAAGAGGTTGACCTTAAAGGCCTTCCCGCTAGTTTTAACCGTAAAGCTATAGTAACGTGACGTATTTTGACGTTTTTGACTTTTTTTGAAATGTTTAAAAAGCCATAACTTTTTAACGCGTTATTTAATTTCGATGTTCAAGATGGCATTCGACGCAGTTTTTTGAGACCTAAAAACGTTACTGAGGGTGCAAAATCGATTAGTCAAAAAAATCTCTAAGTTATTAAAAAAAACACTTTTTTTGAAATTTTTCGACAACGATATCTCACGAACGAATCAACCAATTTTAATTTTCAAAACGGCATTCGACGTGGTTTTTTAAGCTTGAGAGCTGATTAGGTTATGAAATTGATCGATGTAATAGCCAAAAAGATATGCCCAAAAACCATCATTTTTACCAATTGTTTTTTGGTTATTTTGAAATTTCTGGAAATCTACCCGTCCGAATCGGTTTAAACTTACAGGGAATCTAAGTTAGATGGAACTCTTTGGAACGCTTTTTATTTTATTCCGATCGGTCAAGCCGTTCAAAAGTTATAAGAGGTTTACATACATCCAAATTATCGATTTCTAAATATTGAAGATAACAAAATTATTTCAAGAGCTGAATCAATTAAATATCTTGGAATTATTATAGATAAGCATCTGAGGTGGGACAAGCAAATTAAGAATATAATTTTCAACACGCGATACTTGATAACACGGTTCTCACAACTTAAAGATTATTTAAAAACCGATCAAATGAAAACTTTATATTATGCGCTTGTTCAATCGCAGCTTAACTATGGGATTGTTGGTTGGGGTGGCGTAAAGAATTGCTATCTTAAAAACTTGGACGTGATTCAAAAATGGATTTTAAAAGTAATTTTTAACAAAAACAAAAAATATTCTAGTGACATTCTACCTATTTAAAGAGGCAGGCGTTTTCGATCTAAGGCAGCTGCATTTCTTAAAAATCATGATGTTACCTACTAAACAAGGGCAAAATAAAATTACAAACAGTTACTCACGAAAAACACACTAGATTTAAAAACGATTGTATGGTGGTTCCAGCTTCTAAAAAAGATATTGGTCACAAATCCAGTGACTACTTAGCGCCAAAATTTTATAACTTTTTGCCAAAAGAGCTAAAAGAAATTGTTTGTATAAAATCATTTAAAAAGAAACTTAAAATATGGCTATTGCAAACGGTGTCACGTGCATAAATCAGCTTCAATATATTTAAAAGTTAAGCTAATGTTTTATCGCGATAGCTAGCCTTTTAACGGGTTCTGGTCCGTGTAGTAGGAATCCTATTGCCTTGACCCGTGGAGAGAGTAGATAATTTGATTGTTTAGGCCGAAAACATATCGGGCTTTTACTGTTTAAGCTAATAGCAGAAATTTTAAATTAGGTAAATAAGTGCATCGATTCCTTTTGATATTAATAATACATTTAGTTTAATGAATTCGATTTAATTTTAACATCATTTCGGAAATCAAATTAATATCTAGCAAAGCCGTTTTTGCACAACGGAACACACTATTTCCCCTTCTATACTCACAAGTGTCATTGCGGGAAGCGTATGCGTGAACTATCGTGATTTTAGGGCTCCTTTTGCATTTCAGCAATTGTACGAACACATTAGTACTACTATCGAATTAAGCAACGCCATTTTGTGAAGTTGAAAGTTCTTCTGGCAATATTCAAGCCATCCTTACGGGTTTTTGAATTTCACTTCAGTATTTTTATCTAAGCCTCATTTTTGTTTATTCCTATTGTGGTATTTTTGAGTAGGCGTTTAGATAACTCCATATTTTTGGGATTTAATTAAATGGTGCTTTTCTTCGTGTGATTACTAAGAGTTCGTTACGAAGAAGCGTGGACATCCGATTAAGAATCACGAAATTTGCTACAGGGTGCTAGCGAAATAACATCGCAAATTGGCTGCTTAACCCCTAATCTTAATATAAAAGGGGTTTTTGGTCCTGGCTGAACTTGTTTTTGGTCCTGGCTGAACTTGTTTTTGGTTCTGGCTGAACTTTTTTTTTGGACCTGGCAAGTAAATTGTAAGATCAGCTCACTACTGAGGAATCAACACCGAGCCTCACCATCCACAGAGCAGCAGGCTATTAACGAAAGCCTCACTATAGATCTGCGGATAAACAGATAAGCCAAAAATTTAATTTTAAGTTTAAGACATTGTAAAGAATTGGCCTAACCTTTGTCTAAGTTGTTTAAATATTGTTTATTTTATAGGATTTATTAATTTTGAATCTTTCTTATTGCGCTGGGTGATCACTCATTATTAAAACTGCCAAGTTCTTGGCATTATTTGCTGATATTATTATTTACTAACTTTCTTTGCTTGATTATATATTTATATATATTGTAAACTTCACTGTTGGGTTTATTTTCGTCAATATAATTGATAGATCTTAACTTTGTGTTCTTACTCAGATCATCACCCACTCACCTAATTAAATATTTTTATTAATTTTATTTTGCTTATCAGGATTCAGAAGAATCAGTTATTTCTCTCCAGTAAGATTGGTCAGTGCCTGGACCATCAGGGGTTTCCGATTTATACCGTAAAATCGGTGGCGCGACTCACATTATTTTTAAATATTCTCGATAGCTTCTTTGTGGCATAATAATGTCTATTTATTTCTTTATTCGGGGATCTTTTTGCCACTAAAACAAACTTATAAAAAATATAAATCAATATTTTGGAAATGACCCTTGCTTATTGATCTTGATAGATATGTCAAATTTGTCAAGGGTCGTCTTTTAAAACTGAAAATGCCTAACAAAAGTTTGTTTTAGTGGCAAAAAGATCCCCGAATAAAGAAATAAATTCACATTATTTTGTTTTGTATTACCCTCTACGGCTGAGCTGGGCACAAATTTGCCAGTAGAGAAACCACTTACCGATCTTAGCTGGAGTAGTTAACTTTTAAATTTTCTAAATCTAAATTTGAATTTATTTCATCGAAAGTTCGTGGCAACGGAAAGAGCTGCTATACAAAATAAGTTTACATAGTTAGGAACTGTTTAGGATTTAAACTATGAATATGGTTAAAAATGATTAATTTTTGTGACTCCCACACACACACACACACACAAACACAAACACAAACAACACAAACACAAACACAAAAACAAACACAAACACAAACACAAACACAAACACAAACACAAACACAAACACAAACACAAACACAAACACAAACACAAACACAAACACAAACACACACACACACACACACACACACACACACACACACACACACACAAACACAAACACAAACACAAACACAAACACAAACACACACACACACACACACACACACACACACACACACACACACCCTCGTAAAAATAGTCAGGGGAGGTTCCAAATACCTCAAAACGTTGAGATCCGATGAAAACTCGATTTTCGAAAAACGGGGTAAAACCAATAATTTCCCGATTTTAATTTTTTTTTTTAATCTTTTTAGCGGGAAGTTAAAAAAACAATCTAATAGAACTGTAGATTATAAGTTTTATTTCCTAATCTAAGACTTAACCAACAGATTTCAGTTTGTACATAACTATAAATTCTATTTATTTAAAATGTAAGTAATTTAGATT
Source organism: Altica lythri (assembly GCA_964028335.1). Taxonomy (NCBI): domain Eukaryota; kingdom Metazoa; phylum Arthropoda; class Insecta; order Coleoptera; family Chrysomelidae; genus Altica; species Altica lythri. The sequence goes on along the minus strand of CAXIIO010000575.1, from coordinate 150,651 downwards.
AGGATATTAAAAGTTACAGATGAAATAGTATAGAAATTAAAACATTAATTAATAAATTAATTATTATAATTAATAATATTAATTGAGCGATTGAATTTTAAGTTTGTGTGAAGCTATGAATCTAGTTAGTAATAAATCTCTATACTCGAAGTATTAAATTTGATGACTATAAATCTTGTGTTCCCACATGATTGCAAATGCAATGAGCAGATTATAATTATGACACATTTGTCGTAAAACTAAACACAATTTATGTTAATTTTAATTGTGATAGAATTACTGTAAAATCGTATTTTGCTGTATAATTAATATTTAAATTTACATTTTTGTATTCCTTTTTTTCAAAATTTTAAAATTAGTATTTGATCAGATAGCTTTAAAACTGTGTTAAGTGGGTTCATTTTCTTTACAAATTTGGTACGAGTATTATTGTCCATTTAGTTTTGCATATAGCTGCATAGAAGGCTCATTTTGAGATCATGGTTAGTTCACAAAAAAAAAAACTCTTAGACTTTAGGGTACGCTCATACTGAAGCCGACTATTTGCGACTATACACGATTGCGATTACGGACGACTTTTCACACGACTTGGTCGTACGACCAGAGTGCACACATTGGAACATACTTATCGGACATACTCGGAGATTTCTTGTTCTTGTTGTGTGTAGTTACTACTTTTAAAAATGGATCCATTATTTTATCTGGCTGAAAACAATCTGCTACGACGTCGAAGACGAAGGTGTCAGAGGAGGATGGAATGGGTAAGAGTTTGGCGAGTTCCATCATCTAATGGATGATTTAAAGGAAAGCCCCACAAAGTTTTTTGAATATTTCCGTATGACTTTAGAAACTTTCAACTATATCTTGGAAAATGTTAAGTCTGACCTGACTAAATACAACAATTTTCGCCGTGTTATATCCCCTGAAGAGCGTTTGACTGTGACACTGAGGTAAGAAGATAAACAGAATATTGAACTATAACTTTTTATTTTTCAACATAAACTTTTAAATAAATATATTTTTCAACAAACGTCTTTTAACAGAAATAGATTACTTTCTAACACAAATAAACTTCTTTGTAAATAAACTTTTTTCTAACGAATATAAAAATAAAGAACCTCTCTCTGACTTTTTTGGAGACATTTTAAGACAGATTAGCTTCTTTTTTCGATCTCTGTTGAATCAAAACTTGTGAAAAACGTCTGAAGCTGGGGCGGGTTGTATTGTGTAGGCAACTGACTAGTGCCTTCCAGAATTACGTAGCTTGTACTGGGCTGGGAGCTCGAACAATCACTTACCCAGTCTTCACTCGATGATTGGTATCCTGGACTGGGAGCCGGACTGGGAGTTGGTAAATATGATGGAGTGGGTTGATTCTTCATGAGAACTTGCATCAAGTCCGCTCGTACTGACAACTGTTGAGAAGCGGGTATTTATTTAAGAAAAGGGTGCAGACTCATTAGGAATTGCATTTCACTATCTTGCACAGGCCCCTTGAGATATTTCAATTTCTCTTGCTCAATTCTAAGAAACGCTTCATCAAAGTTAGCTGCTTCATTCTATCGCCTATTTTTCTTCTTTGGTGGAGACTTAAACAGGCGTTTAGAGGATGATGATTGATGGTTTTGTGGTAGCAGAGTTTGTGAAGTCGTTGGTATCGTTGACGGTGTTTGTCTTGTAGCTATATTATCATCGTCATCATGCTCGAAATCCGCTTCATTAATGTCGGTTGGCTCAGATTCAGGTTCGGGGACACTACCTTCCAAGTTTCTTGGCGTCATTATATCTTTTATAAAAAACATCAAATTATAAAATGGCCATTTAGAGGTGTAGTCCTTAGCTGCGTCGCCAGATTTATTTGAAGTAGATTTTTTAAACTCTCTTCTGAAGATATCTCTTAAACCTCTCCATTTTTTCTTTAAGTCATCACCTGCAACAAAATATATTTTTTTATTCGTTTTATGTCTTGACCATATCTGTTGTAAATGATATTTTAATTTTATATGTAAAATTGCGTGTGTTTCTTCCAGCTGAATACCATTCATAAAGGCTGAAAATGCAGCCAAAACGTTGGGAAAAAAATATTTTATAATTTCAAATAACTTATTATTTAGCAATTATATGTAAACCAAACCACAAGAAAAATTCGTAAAATATAATATATATTTTTTAGATATCTGGCTACGGGCTCATCTTTTCGGAGTATTGGATTTTCTTTCCGAATGGCTAATAATACAGTTGCTGGTATTGTACATGAAACATGCAGAGCGATATGGAAAAATCTTCGAGAAATCCACATGAAATTTCCATCGAATGAAGAAGCAATTCAAATTACAGATAAATTTTGGAAGCGGTGGAAGTTCCCAAATTGTATAGGATGCATTGATGGGAAACATATCTGTATCAAAGCTCCTGCAAACTCTGGCAGTATGTTCTACAATTATAAGCAATTTTTTCAATCGTCTTACAGGGTAGTGCTGGTCCAGACTATAGATTTATTGCAATAGAAGTTGGGGCTTATGGCAAAGAAAGTGATGGTGGGATATTTTCGAATTCACGTTTATCGAAGCGGTTAGAAAATGGTTCCCTCAATGCTGCTTCTGAACGACAATTGCCGGGTACCAAAGTATTTTTGCCTCACGTACTAATAGCAGATGAGGCGTACCCTTTAAAAACGTACTTAATGCGCCCTTATCCTGAAAGAAGCTTAGGACCTGAGGAAGAATACTATAATAGACGTTTGTCATTAGCTAGACAAGTCGTTGAATGTGCCTTTGGAATAATTACTAGCACATGGAGACTACTTACTAAAGCTATGGAAGTTGACCCCGAAAAAGCTGACATTATTATCAAATGCATATGCCTTCTTCATAATATTGTTATTGACAGTGAGGGTATACCTTTGAACGTTGAACCCACACCAAATGGCTTTCAACAAAACGCAGCCATTCGAGCCCGTAACAGAGGTAAAAACCATGCTGTCAGAAGAGCATATGCTATTCGAGAACAATTTAAGTCTTTTTTCAATAATAATCGTATATAATTTTTTCTAGCATTTATAAGAAAAGTATTCTGTACTTAAGAAAAATAAATGTTTGTTTACAAAATACATACCTGTGCACTTCATTTCTGATGCTATTTCTTTCCAAGCCTTTCTTTGCAAATCTCTCGAATGATAATTTTCACTATTTAGATTCCACAAACACTCTTGCTGATGAACCAACATTATTAGTTTTTCTGTATCCATTTTTTTCCTATGCAGAAAATTAATTAAACACGCACGACTATACTACAAAATCCAAACCCGTTTGGATCGAGTCGCTGGTCGGTCCTATACGTGCGTAGTCGTACGAGCAAGTCGTCTGCAATGTGAGAACAGATATGCATTTACATAAGTTGGGAACCTTCGTGTCTAATCGGACGACTACACACGACACCAAGTCGCACATAGTCGGCTCCAGTGTGAGCGTACCCTTACTCTTCTTCAAATCAGGAAGGGTGTTCACGTCAGAAGTTCTTTTGAAATGGTAAACAATCCGAGATACCGTATTCCAGAAATAGCTAATATGATCCTTGGATTTTCGATCAATTCAAACTGAACTTTTAATACCTAGGAATTTTTATTTAAAGGATACGTTGAACTTTTAGTACCTTTCTCTAAGGAAGGTATTTCATAATACTCATTAGGTGTTAATTTCACTACAACCAGCTTAAGAAACGAAGGTTTATTTTCCAAATAGCTAAAGTAACCTTCTCAACTTTACGACTTGCGTAAATTTAAATTAAGACATCTTTCGTAAATTAAATTAACAGCAAAGCTTTGACTAACAGAGGAAGTAAGCTAAACGATTTCTGTTTTTTATATTTATAGGCTATAATATTAATTTATATATTATCTTTCTGTCTTAATACCATTAATTTTATTCTAATTCGGTTATTTTTTATAACTCTCAAACACGAATAATCTCCCTATTTTTTGTATTCTATCGAATGCAATAAGCTGCTTTTCCTCTTTCCGAATTAATCAACTGAAATCACTTTATCAATAAACGTGGTAAAAAAAGCGTTTCTATTTTAATTGCGTTGCAATTTGCAAATTGGACAATGAATTTAGCCGGGAAACGTGTGCATATGTGTTTGTGATGCATCGGAGCCCCGAGAGACGCCTAAAGACATTAATGCAGATTGAACACGTTCACGCGCAACTCATAAAGACGGTTTTCACTTATTTTCGTGGATAAATCTCGATAATGTTTTATTGGATATTATACCGAATGGAAATTTGCATATATTCAAAAATTACTGATACAAGCTAATATTTTAGGCAATACTGGAGAGCCGTTTTAAAGGTATCAATTACTTTTTCTGGTGACTGGAATCGTAGTCCACGCATTGAATTCTTGATCTATGGAAATGTGAAGAAGTAACTGTTCTTAGATCTTCCAAAGATTTATTGCCACTTGACCAGATTTATATACAAAAGTTGCGACTATTTTCTTTGACACACTTTGAGAACCGATCACTTTTGTTGGTTTTTCCTCATTATGAAACACCCACACAACAGATTGGCGTTTATTTTCCGGTTCGTAGGACTAAATGCGCAACTAAGAACCTTCGTTTCCATATCCTTCCTTTTGCTGTTCATCCAATCTATCTCTTTTTGGCGTTTTTTTTTTTGAATTTTTTACCTTTTTTCTTCCTTATGAACAGTTAAAGATTGTTGAGAAAACGGTAATGTAAAATGTATATATCTATGTTAAAATAAGGAATGTTTTTATATTTAATCATTTTTATTACAAAACTTTTGGCTGATTTAGTAAATCTAACAATTTTTTGTTTTAAATTTAAAATAAAGATCTGTTATAAATGTAAAAACCTGTACAATTATCCTATAACTTTTTAATGTTCTCAAATGTGGTAAATTTTATAGTTTTGGAGACAAAGGGTCCTTCTCAATTCTAATCTCTTCGTAGAAGAGAGTCATAAGACTTTTCGGGACATTGCGCCACTTAATGTCTGCAAAGTAGCCAATCGACATCGTCTTATCACACTAAATTCGTATTCATTAAAAGTACTGAGGGCGATCTTAGTAAGCATTAAAAGAGCGGTGGTATCTTGCTGAAAACACTTAAGAGAAATACTGATTTGATTCCTACAATTCCACCGAAAAGTTTTATAGTAAATGATACAGTGTTTTTTATTAGATATTTTCAATAGATATTAATATTTTATTAATAAAAGAAAATGGGTATTTTAAACATATAGAAACTTTAAAACATAGATTTTGACATTTATTAAGATGTAAAAAAGTGATTTTATAGCATATAAACAAGATTAAATTTTAGGTAAGGGTAGAAATATGATACAACGATGTCAATTAGTTACTTAGCATACCTTAATTAATGTTCCGAAAAGTAGTAGGAATTAAAACTATAAAGCTACCTACACTTTCGGTAAGTTTCTGCGAGAAGTGTGGTGGCATCTCTGGATCTGGAAATTTGGGAGGGGCGAGCTAGTGCCCAGCCAGCACCGAGGCCTTACATGACCCATTGTGCATCCTCCCGTGTGTAGGGATATCCTCACCTCAGGATGTCACCAGGCCTATTGATTTAAAATAGGTGATGAGGCTCCCGAGGGGGATCTCCCTGACATCGGCTGGTGTAAGCCAATACTCGCCCAACACGGATCTTCTGATTTCAGAAAAAGCAGAGCAGTCATACATAATGTGTTCTACTGTTTCCTCTTCTTGTTCGCAGCCTCTGCATAGCGGCGATTCTGTTAATTTCATCCTAAAGAGATGTTGTCGCAATTGGCAGTGACCTGTCAGAATTCCCACAGCTGTTCGGAGATTTTGTCTGGTCAATGCCTTAAATTTTTTGCTGTTTCCTCGCCAGGATGAGGTAATAACTCTCTGGCCAGTCTACAGTTCGTAGTTTCATCCCAGCACTGTATAAATTTTTGGTGAGAGTGCTGTTTAATAAGGTCCACGACTGCGGACAATGTTAGCTTGGTAGACGGGCGAGGGCTAACATATCTGTAGCCCGCAGCCCTCTTTGATAAATTGTTCGCAATGCGGTTGCCTTTAGAGTTCCCATGTCCTTTGATCCAGCTGAGAGTGACCACCTTATTCTGGCTGGCCTCAGTTAGAGATTGGTGACATTCTAGTACTAAACTTGAAGTGAAACGTGGTCTATTCAAGGTCAGTAGTGCTTGTCGGCAGTCTGTATATATGTTTATATTCCTGCCTGTGATGTTCCTATTGATTAATTCTTTTGCAGCTATGGTTATGCCTGTGAGTTCTGACTGAACCACACTTGACAAGCCATCCATAGCCCATTTTGTTTTTAGGCTTACGGATCTTGAGTAAATTCTACATCCTACACCCTGCTTTGTTTTTGATCCATCCGTATATACGCTCAGAGCGTTCACTACGTTGGGGTCTGCTGTCTTGTTTGTTAATATTTTGTAGGGTTTGTCAAAGACAAATCTTGGTGCGACGGCATCCGTGACTGCCTGTAAGAGTGGTATCACTTTTATCGATTCCCTCCACAGACTATCCCTATAGGTGCCAGTCCCTACAGTGGGTTCGATACCAACGGAGCGAAAACGTACCATGGTCATCAATGCGACCTCCTTAACAAATATATCAAGGGGGGTGAGACCAAGTATGACTTCCATTGCGCTGGTCGGTGTGCTTCGCATGGCTCCTGTTACGAGAAGGCATGCTGATCTTTGAATTTGGTTTAATTTTTTGATAGCTGTCGTTTGTTTCACTTTAGGCCACCACACGACAGCACCATATGTTAGCATAGGTCTTATGATTGCCGTGTAGATCCACATGGTGACCTTGGGGGATAATCCCCAGGTCTGTCCTATGGTTCGGCGGCATTGCTCATAAGATATAAATGCTTTTTTAACTCTGCTTTCTATGTGTGAGTTCCACGTCAGCTTGCTGTCGAGGATAACACCTAAGTATTTCACTTCTGTAGCAAAGCTTAATTTAACGTCGAAAAGACTGGGTGCGTTTAAGCCCCTAGAGTGTGGTGGCATAGAGTATAAGACAGGACACAAAAAAGTGACTTTGATCGTTGCAAATAATCTCTATCTCCCACTAATGTGATAAATGTGCTTAAAGAAAAATATGAGTTGAATTTTTGATCAAAAACGCCTTTATCACTAAGGCATCTGTGTCGCAATGAATATAGGGCTACTGGCTACTGTTTCGAGTACTGCTGAATGTGCCTTTTTTTGATTTCTCTTTAATGTCAATTCTTGTTTGTCTACTTTCTAAAATTTAAAATTGCATACAATCATTATTAACTTGAGATTAGAATCGAAGTATAAATCCTTAATATGCCCTTCTTATAAGGAAATACTTTTTTGCTTTTATGATTAACATCTGGTGGAATTACTTGGACCGGGTCACGCATAACTCTTAAGGTTGGGATATGGGCTCATTTTATCTGATTCGAGATTTCCGTGCAATCGTCAAACATCAATACAGGCTCGATGATAGAATGTCGTAACAAGAAGCAGGCTTTTAGTGTTAGCTATAAGAATCTGCTCGCAAATGTTCCCTTAGATAACAATAAGAACGCCCCATAAATTTTACTGTATTGATTTTATTGCAAATAAGCCTCACACTTGAAACGATCAGTCCTAAGAGCACCTCTTTTTATTGTAAATTTTTGTTTATGTTCAACAATAAAACAAAGCTCAGATGCGCTTTTCAAATGTGAAGATGTATCTCTTATCGAAATTTTTACACCTAAATAAAATTTATCAAAACTACATACTGTAGGTAGGTTATATTAAAAAATTAATGTATATTTCTCAAAAAAAGTTACTAACTTTTAGTTGACTTTCATTAAAGCAGATTATTCGACTAAATATATCATAAAACAAAAAACAAAAGTTTTTGTGTTTTATCTGTATCCAAAGTCATAAATAACATATCTCCCTTCATATTTCTCCTAACGACTTGGTCCGTTTATTCCGAACAAAATATATGAGCTGACTTTTAAAAAATATCTACTAAAAGGCCATGCGAATTTCTGTACCTTCTTTGTTTCTTAAAAAAATCTTAATGTACCCTACCTGTAAGTTTTATTTGGGAAAGTAGGTGACTTAATTTTAATAAAACCTTGCTCAACAAGTGCTCATTTAAACTTTAATATGTATATGGTACCTTCTATAAAAGATTGCGAACAGGAAAATTGAGATTAATATGTCGTACACTATTAACGAGTCTTTTCAACCCCGACTCACTAATTTTCTCAAAGTACATCGTCATTTCAACGAACCTCTCATTATTTTCATTATTTTTTCTTTAATTACTAAGAGAACGATGTTTTTGCTTTTCGATGTAAATAAGCAAAAATATTGGTATTCTTACATTCTGATTGTGATATATTTTGTCTATTAATATAAAATGAAATTGATAAGTATTTACTGGTAATAAGGATTGCTGGGAAATATTTGTTCGCCGTTTATTAGAGCACGCAAAGTCATTGTCATAATAATATAATTTTGGGTAGTCAGCAGGACAAAATACACAATTTCACGGTAATTATTCTAAAACATGAACGCAGGAGAGTTTGGACATGTCGATATTAAGTCAGTTTATGGCTCCAACTGATTTTATGGTGATGGGAACATTAAATTCAGCAATTTCAACTGGACTTCGCATTAAATGAATTAACGGCCACTAGGTATTTGCTGGTCAGGAAATTCAACTTGACAAAGAAGAGTTTTACTTCGTACCTTTGTCCTTTACGATACGAAAATCCTGGCTTAATTCCATTTATGTTTCAACTATTTCATCATGAAAATTGGAAGTGGGTTGGTATCTACACTACTTTACTTTCTGTTAATACTTTTTTATTAGTCCGTTTTGCAGTCGTAGAACTTTTATTATCCTTGTATACGGGGTGCTGTAAGCACTTTTATTAAAAACAATTAAGTTAACTAAAAATTATTACTGTTCTTTTAAAGACATAAAATTTTCAATATTGTAAATTTACCCATAAAGAAGAGTACCGTTGTATAAGTGATTTTTTAATATCATATATATATATAGCCTCGTAGGCTCATAGTTTGATTTTTCTTCCAGTTTGTAGTGTTGTGTGTCCTAAGGTCTTCTTCTACGTTTGTTTTTAATCTTGTTCTTAGTCGACCTTTTCGTATTTGCTAGCAATATTTTTGGCAATCTGATCTTTGTAGGGCTTTGAATATGCCTTTATGTTGGGCTCCCTATACAAATCTTCCAATTCTAAATATATAAACAATATAATTTGGGTTGTGACTCCTCCTGCGTGAGGCCTCCCATTTAGCAAGAACGAAGGGAACCACAGAAACCTTCACCAAGGACTCAGTTTTTTTTGTATATCCTGTTGTCAATATATCTCCTTTCTTAGTTCGTTTTTGTTGTTCAGCTCCTTTGATCTTAGGGGTGTAACGTTTACAACGTTATTTGTGGCCTGGCCTATGGACTATTAATTTTTATAATTTGTGGGTTATTGGATTCGACGCGTAGACTTTATCTGTGTTGAGAAGGGGAATGTTTAGTTCGTACATGAGAAGTGTTGCTATTTTAATCCTTTTTCATTTTGTGCTTTTAAAGCAATCAGTTCTTCTCACTACCTTCTCCCTTCGGGCCATTGCCAATTTGTGAAGGGTCCATAGTGAGGGCTTTCTGAGCCGAAATTTTCCATCTGGACAGTAGACACCAAATTCAGATTGTTGTTCACTACTAGAGTCACTCCTTCAAAAATTTTCAATTGGGAGAAAACACCATTAACCGGTGCTTATCAACTACCGGAGGTCTCAGTATTCCGTCCACCTCATCGATTCCGAATATAACATCAGAAAAGATAAGAAATTAGATAATCACTTTTTTACTAATATCTTAAAGTTTCGTTGAATAAACAATTTAACACTGATTCTCTTTTTTATTTGTATGTCTGTATTTGGCGCCCTTATTTATTTGTTTGGGGAAAGTTAAAAAAGAAAGCCAGAAGGAAGCCACGAACCCTGAAGCTAGCCAAGGGTATTTTTACGCTACAGGGGCAGCACTCACACTCTTAATTTGCTTTGTTCACCTAATTCTTTTTTGTACATTCGTCATCAAACCATGCTTTTTAACTTACTTTTTGCTGTTTTTAGCTAAATTTACCATGCCTTATGATTATAATGTTTTATTTGTGTAGTAAACTGTAAAGAAGATATATAATAAGTTTCTAATTCATTATTTTCTTTGTTATATAAAAAAACATAGAGTTTGTATGTGCCATTCAAACCTATAAAGGATAGTACGTTATGGTAGAAACACTTCACATTATTTTAATATTCTCTTTGTTTGCCCTTACTGATTTATGAAATTTAAAGTAGCCCATTCTCCTAACAATTTGTTATTCTCCTGCCGGTTATTACCATATGAATAAGAACAAGTGTTTCTCCATACATACTCACAAACATTATCAAAAGAACAAGAGCAGAGGAAAAGTAAGTCATTGGACTAAGGCACAATAACTTCGGTCAGTGAAAAGAGAGGTCGCGTCGCGACGCCGGCTGCCGGGTGGCGTCGGCGGGCGTCATCACGATCCTCTATTGTTTCTGGTGCGATAACACTACGTTCAAATCAGAGGTCGAACATTGAACTATCGAAATGTAAAACAATGAGAATTGTTCTCCCTATATCTACAAAATATTCAACCGTAAAATTAACTGTTAGATATCCAGAAATTTTTAATATAATATAGATAATAATGAATGTCCACAAAATTCATTGGCTTTAATCTTTTAATTTCAATTAAATTTTGTTGGTTACCTATTTGTGTAGTTAAGTTAGTTGAAATTGTGTTTTTTCATTTAATCATTGTTAATAATTTTTTTAATACACCTATAATATGAACGTAAATATTTTATTATTAATAAAAAAATCATATCTGAGTGAGCGATTTTTCCAAATCAAAGTAAATACCTCACTTTCCAAATACCATCCTATAGAATCCGGAGTACCTCAAGGTAGTGTCCTCGGTCCCTTCCTTTATCTCCTTTACACTGCTGATATACCTGCTGACGATGACATTACTATGGCCACATTTGCCGACGATACAGGAATCCTTACATCAGACGATAATCCAGATAGAGCTTCTAACAAACTGCAAAACTATTTAAATTCACTTCAAACATGGTTAACAAAATGGAAGATTAAAGTAAACGGTGAAAAGTCTTCACAAATTACATTCACAACAAGAAGGATCGACTGTCCACAGGTTCATATTAACAACATTCCTATCCCCTTAAAATCAGATGTCAAGTACCTGGGACTCCATTTGGATCGAAAGCTGACATGGAAGAACCATATCAAAACCAAGAAAGCTCAACTAAATTTAAAGGTCAGACAAATGTATTGGCTGATAGGTAAAAGATCCCAGTTATCATTAGAAAACAAAGTATTATTATACAAAATTATACTAAAGCCGATATGGTGTTACGGTATAGAGTTATGGGGCTGCAGCAAACCGAGCAACACTAAAATACTGCAAACTTTTCAATCAAAGACGCTGCGCATGATAGCGAATGCACCATGGTACGTTTCCAATATAACTATCCATAATGACCTTGGGATACCATTCATCGAAGATGTTATTAAACTTCAGGCAAACAAAGCTCAAGAAAGAAATTTCGCCCATGAAAGTCAAACTATTCAACAACTCTACCAGCCGCCAATTGTGGGAAGAAGACTGAAAAGGACATGGCCAGAGGACCTAACTGATTAGGTGTATTGGAGAACCATCGATGGATGGTGCCCAAAGCATGCCAGGATTCAAGCCTTTCCTACTATTTGCTAAATACTCTGTGTTGTAATTAGAGTAGATTGTAAATTTGCACTTAAAATAAAAAAAAAATAAAAATAAACTAAATTAACAAATTTATTTTTTCTAAAAATGCGACTTTTTATAAGATCTTAGTAGAAAAAAATATATTTAGAAAGATAAAAGCACCTAAATAATTGAAATTAGATCTCAAAATAAACTGGTTCTTTACGATTTGTAGATACTAAAATATCGTGTTTACACCATCATCAAAACGATTTCCAAAATATAAGAAGTCTTAATGTTGAAAATAAAGTCGAGTATCATAAAAATTCGTAACGCTTTATACCAGTAATTACTTAAGCTTATGTAAACAGAACCGGCTTCTAAGTTTTTACCTATCTAAACATTCAAATTAACTTGCTAAGAGTCTCATCCAGTTTTGTATTGGGACGTTTAAAATAAAATAATGTTTTTAAAATATCTCAATTTTACAGTAAACTAATAGCAAATAGTATTTTCTTAATTTTGTTTTAAGATGAAAGTCGGTAGTACCTAGTGGAGCCTAGTTGTACTTGTACTTGTACTCTAAAGTGTCTAAAAACTGACTGTGTTCTGTGATCCAGTGCCTCTCAATAGTATAATATTCCCTGTCGAATAATCTGCAATTTGGATCTACCATTAAGTCTTAGAGTCCCCGTACCTTTTTCAGGTAAATGTTACAATCTAAGACCTTAGAGGGCTTATGTTAAGCCCTCTATTCAAAGTCCATTCCATGACTATATTCAGAGTCTGTTGCTTTCTATCTCTTGTTGTAGTATTAGATTTCCCATAACCAGGTGTCATTCAGATAGTGTCTTTAATGGGATATATGCAATTTAAGTCTCACTATCAGCTCGTAAATGACAAGATTCAACAGAACGGGTGATAAAACTGTCACCTAAGGGCATCTTCCGGTTATCCGTGCCGACAAGGTAACTAGCAAGGTTGTATGTATAGTCCATTTCACCGTTTTTGGCCGATGACAGAAATCATACTCGAAGTAAATTTAGAGTTACATCTCTCTCAGATACAGGCAAGTTAGAAATTTAAATGAGGACGTTTGTTTTTTAATACAACACTTACGTAACTGCATCTTGTTTCACCGGTAGATAAAAAGTATTCAATACGGAAGTCTTGACTTAATTCACATTCCTAGTAACCGTCATGTATGGCTCGTTGTTAAAGGGTTGAATTTAATAATTATTAATGTCATATTTTTGTAGATGTCAAACCACACTGATAGTTTCAGAAACTTACGATCTAATTTAGAAAAAAAGAACTCTCCGCCATTGGTAACTTGGATGACAGTTTAATCTTATTTCAGTGGTTTCTAATATCAAATCGGCCAAAAACGATGAAATGGACTATACTACAAGACTCTTTAGCATGGAGGCTGTCTTCTTAAATTAGTATTTCATGCATAAAATTACCACACATAACATCATATAAAAAAAAATAATATAAAAGAGTATATAATGCCGGTTCTGTACCTGCTAATGTAATAATTACTTTGAGTTGGCCCCTACCAAAAATAATAATCCGTTTAAATTCTAAAAGAGAGATTACATTAGCTAGAAAACCAGTAAATAATAATGTTTTCAGGAAACACCCTGCATTTCTTTGTGAATTACTAATTCGTTGTTAACACAGATTAACTACTAATAAAATTGATATTTCCTTTTTTTGGTTGAGAAAGTAAAAGACATATAAATTATTAATTGATTTTGGCATAAAGGCATCTTCAGATTCTATAAATGACAATAATTTTTATCCCACTAAACTTTGTCTAAGAAAGACTTGAGGACAAAATGAATTTCCACTCCAAGAAACTTAGGTCGAATGTTTTTTGTTAATTAAACCTCGTTGAATCCTAACAAGTCTGAAAACGAAGATATGTAGGCTTTAACAGGCTCAAAAGGGTTTAAACACATCCATTTTCAGACTGAAAGACTTTATCGTCTGGATTTTATATTAAATTCATTCAAAATCGGTGGATTATCACCAATCGGAAGTTTTTGGAGTCGCTGAGGACGAATTTCATGAAGGCCGTGGGCTCTAAAGTATCTGGTGCCCAAGGTAGACTTCATCGTCTAGATTTTATGTTAAACTCATTCAAAATCAGTCGATTGAAGTTAAAAAACAAATTTCATTACCTCATGTGGATACAGAAAGCTTACGTTATATATAGTATATATTAATTTTCTACTGTATTAGTGGCATAAATGTGAACTGGTCTATTGATTAATGTAAGAAACGCCTAAAGAAAGCAATAAAAGTATAAACAGGGATGTCAGTGAGAGGATTAAAAATAATTATACCATTTGATGAGTACGGGGAATAAGCTACGGCATAGGGAAGTAAAGTTCCAAGAGCAAAAGAAGAGGAGTTACGACTTAATCCCAACATAATTCTTTAAAAAATGTATTTTGCTTTGTTTGAAATAATGCGCTAATTGTAATGAGTTGCGATACTAAAATTAACAGGGATTATGAAATTATCTTCTTTCTGTAAGTGCTGTTGTTTCTTTTTTCGTAATACCTTCTAGCAATATTAAGGAAAATATAATTAAATAAATGAATTACTTATACTAAACTGGCTCTTATAGCCGTTTCAATGGATAATGAGATGTGTAAGTAAACAAAATATCATATTAATGTAACATAAACTGTGCTTTTCTTTGTCTACTTTGCATAATTGATTTGATAGATATTGTTGCTTAATAATATAAACATTATACTTAAAATGGTTATTAAGTAAAAATTAATAATCGTATAAATTGCATACTTATATAATTTCACCTGTCTAAAATTTGTTTAGTTTATTACTTTTCCTTACTTTTATGAGATTTATGATTTTTAAATTCCTGATTGTTTAAATCCCGTTTTAACCTAATCAGTTCGGAGATCAACGCCTTTATGAATTAATAAAACATAAAATCCAGGCGACGAGCTCCACTCTAAGGCACCAAGTACCTCGGAGTCCATCGCCGTTATGGAAATCGTGTAAAACGATAACAAAATCCCCCCAAATAATGATTTACTAAAATTTGATATTTGGGACGTTTTTAAGGTTGCTAAGAACAAATACGGCATTGACTCGGAGGTTTGTTTGTCGATATTTTAGGGTTTTTGAGGTTGTAAGAACAAAATATTGGCAGCGATCTCCATAGTACCGGGTGCACAAAAACCCACCCCACTTTTAAATCATCTGGAATTTTCTGTGAATTCACAATAAAATTAGTTAAAATTCGATACTCGGAGGTTTGTGTGTTGCTGAGAACGAAATGACATTGATAGCGATCTCCGGAGTACCTGGTACACAGGACACCTAGTTTTTACGTCGTATCCTAGAGTTTTCTATAAATTCCACATGACATTTAGTAAAACTTGATACTCGGTGGTTTTTGGGGTTACTGAAAACGATTATCACTTTGACAGCGATCGCCGAAGAACTTGGTGCAAAACAAAACCGACTTTTCAAGTCGCCTTCTGGAGTTTTCTATACATTTGTCATAAAATTTGCTAATAACACTCACGAGTTTTTGGGATTAGTGAGAATGAATATGACAGTGACAGCGATCTTCGGAGTACCTGGTGCACAAGAAACCTACTTGTTTTCTGTACGAACAAATGTATCAAAAGGCGAGAAATCGTAGGTATTTACTACGTTGTCTATAGTTTCATTCATGATAACAACCTAAATTGGAAGGACTTAATGAAAAATAACTATGTTGGAGACCTACAAGCGACTGTAAAAACGTTTCGACTAAGTTTATAATAAATTAAAACAAAAATTCCAGTAGACGACGAAGAAAGTAGTCATTAGGAGCACCAGGTATTCCGGAAATTGGTGTCAATATCGTATTGGTTTTCAGCGATTTCAAAACACCCCGAATATCGAGTATAAGTTAATTTCATAAGGTAATTTTCAAAACTTCAGGAGACGACGTAAAAAGTAAGTTATAAGCTATACTGATTAACTTTCGTAAATTTTATTTATATCGTAAAAATTTGATCATGCGGTGAGTACGAGAAAACGTAGTAACCTTTGATTTTCATGGTTAATAAATTAGAACTGTCATACTGTCACAGTCGGTCCCGTAAAATCATTTTATTTATGAAATTATTTTCGTGAAATTTTTACTTACAATTAAAAAGCAGTAGTGAAAAGGGATTATTGGTGTGTCCAAAGCATTTTTTTAACATAATATTGTGGTAAGTCTTTTTTGGCAATATTTAAATTTGATAAATAATTGACAGGAAAATTCCTGTTGATTCTACGATTAGCTTTTATTACAAGTCGAGAAACAAAGCACTGAAATACTCCTTATTGTCGATTTTTGTGCAGGTAAGATAACATAAGATAGTTTTGTTTTGCATTCGATTCGTCAGTTTCACTTGGTGATCATAGATCATAGATCCAGGAAACGTGTTAAAAGTAGGTTTCCGGGGAACCAGGTACCCCGAAAATCGTTGTAGAAACGTCAGAGCAACAAAATTCAACTTATTTTCGTCAATAATTACCGAGTTGTACATTTTGTATATGTTTAATGTTACAAATGTACTTTAACAATGTAGTTTTGGATGCAACAAAGTTTTTTTAGGACATTGCATGATCATATATGGTCAGAAAGTTTTCTGACGCTCTGACGAATAGAATGCAATCTTAAATTTTACTTAAAGATCGGAATATTATATAATTTACTAAAATGGAATTGAAGACAAATAATTTTTATATTAAATGCATGTAATTATAAACCTGCACAGATTCCATATCGATTCCGTATAACTAACATATTACTTCGATGACCTGTTTGGTGTAATTATTAACATGTCAATACCATATAAACCTTTGTGTTATATACAAGCTGACCATTTGGATGTAATACACAACATGAACATATACAGAGGATATACAGCATGCACAAATTGAAAGCTGACCACATTAGTACGTTTAGAATTTTGTCAAAATAAATTGTAGTTGCAATACAAGCAGAACGACATAATTTTGAATATCATGTTAATGGAAAATAAACAGAGATCTGATTACAATGTGTGGTCTTACATATTATTACCAATTTAAACAACTATCAAACACAATCTGAAATCTAAACCAACATTTTATCTAAATATATTAATATATTAATATAATATTATTTCTTTTAATATTATTAAAAATCTTGTGTTTATCTTTATTTTCTTACTCGTATATATTTTTTACTGGGTTTCAATTTTAATTGCATTATCTGAATGGATATTTTTTTAGAAATAAAATTCAAAGAAACAATTTTAGCTTTATATAGATGAAAGCTATTTAGTTTGTTAGTTCTTTGAAAACTAAATTCAGATTCGTATCACGTTTTAGACAACGAAACTTTTAAGAGAATATAGAACCTGCGGTTTTTCGCTGAATTTCTAAATCGAAATAATGTAAAACAGAAGTTCTTAGAACAGTATATTATATATGTTGATTTTAAAGGTAATTTTGTAGAAACTTATAGATAATTATACTATTTTTTATTATTTATCAAAACATTTTTATTGATAACGATAAACTTTTTGTACGAATAGTTTGATACATACATAAATAACGCTTTATATAACTTTATTTTTAATGCATATAAAGAATTTATACCAAGAGTTCTACCATACACAATAAATATTTTATATTTTGTAACATTCCTAGATAGCCCATGTCCAACGACGCTACCCATCAAGCATATATCTCCAACAGAAGTAAAACAGGAAATATCCAAATGCAATAGCCACAAGGCACCAGGTTTTGACTTAATCACTGGAAAAATGCTGAAAGAATTGCCCAGAAAAGGTATTGTGCTACTAACTACGATCTACAACAGTATGCTAAGGCTTGCGTATTTCCCAGTGAGCTGGAAATTTGCCCAAATAATACCAATCCAGAAACCTGGTAAACCTCCTAATAACATATCTTCATATCGACCAATTAGTCTGCTACCAATCATGTCTAAATTATTTGAAAGACTTCTACTCAAAAGAATCACTATAAATGCTAATATTGACGAAATAATACCAACTCATCAATTCGGGTTCCGGGAACAACATTCTACGGTGCAACAAAGCCACAGAATAGTAAATGAGATACTAAGAAGCTATGAACAAAAGAAAGTATGCACAGCTGCTTTCCTAGACATAGAGCAAGCTTTTGATAGAGTCTGGCTTGATGGCCTCCTATACAAACTTAAACTTACCCTTCCTACACCCCATTACCTAATTCTTAAATCCTACCTTACAGATCGTTATTTCCAAACCAAATTTAACATTACCACATCAGAATACCATCAAATAAAATCTGGAGTGCCCCAAGGCAGCGTGCTGGGGCCCTTCCTATATCTAATATTTACTGCCGACATCCCGACAACAAATTATACCAAAACTGCGTTCGCGGATGACACTGCCATAATAGCTGCAAACGAAAACCCCCAAACAGCAGCCCAAAATTTCCAAAACCACCTCAATGAACTCCAAGACTGGACCAATCGCTGGCGAGTAAAAGTGAACCAAGCGAAATCAGCCCAAATAACGTTCACTAATCGGAGTGTTAACTGCCCTAGAGTTACACTAAATAACGTACAGTTACCAGTAAAGCAAGAAATAAAATATCTTGGTCTAACTCTTGACCAGAGGTTAACATGGAAATCCCATATAATGACCAAAAGGCTGCAAATAAATCTAAAACTTCGGCAGATGAACTGGCTCATTGAACGAAAATCGCAGCTGTCAACCAACAACAAGCTTCTTCTCTATAAATGTATTATAAAGCCAATCTGGACATACGGTATCCAGCTCTGGGGTTGTGCCAAATCTTCCAACACTAAAATAATCCAACGTCTCCAGTCGAAAATATTGAGAATGATACATAACGCCCCATGGTATGTAAGTAATGAAGATTCAGGATTGCCATACGTACAAGAGGAAATAACTAGAGTAACCAACAATTATCTCCAACGCTTAGAGGACCACCCAAGTGAACAAGTCAGACAACTACACGTCCCAATCAACATTATAAGAAGACTAAAACGACGATGGCCAACTGATGAACTTGAATAAGTTAAACACTAAATTTAAATTATTCTATGTAATTTAAGTCGGAGTGTTGTCGCTGGACAACTTCTCCCTTCAGATATTTTTCATTAAATCTATTTACTTATAGCTTCTCCGAGGCAGATTGTAAATTATACTTAAATAAAAAAAAAATATTTTGTAACAATTACACGGCACTAAAAATATTAGAATAGAGTAATATAATAACCCGTATCAGCGTTTTGTGAAAAAGAAACATAAAATAAAATTCTAACGAACTTTAATATATATATTTTTTATTGAATACTGTTCGGTAAATGATGTTAACACTAGGTAGTTAAACAAAACTAATGCATTTTTTAGAATTAAGATCATTTTTATAGACCATTAAAATATTATACCGATTATGTTGTGATTTACAATAATTTTATTCTCACGGTAGATACAATGTACACCATACAGGGATATATCAAAATAAAACATAAAATAAAAACATAAAATTTTGACAATTACCCCACATGACTGAAACCGAATACAACTTTGTAATGACCCCAATAACGTTTTTTCACTGTTTGTCAATACGTACTATCGACTTCTAAATCAGAATTTGCAAGCTGTCTGTACAGTAAAAAAATATCAAACAACCCTTAACTTAAATTCGTTATAAGCTATAAAATGTTATACGACGTCAGTTTGAATAAAGTGCGCGTAAATCATGACGAGTTTTTACTATCCGAATTTTACTACTCTAAGGACCAAAGGCAATTCACATAATCCTAATCTATTCATACACATGTGAAGAGTGGTCCTAAACAATCCAATTTAGCACTGATTGTACTATTGATGCAAAAGGGGATTTTCGAAACTCACGACAATTTAAGGATTACATTCCATGTAAACACTGCTAACAAAAGAAAATTTCAAGAAACCCTATCTCTCACATATTATCCCTAGAAATGTTATATTTTTCACTCATAAATTATTTTAAACAGCAATTAAATTTAACAATAAATAAAAAGTTTTTATAAATTATAAGAACAAAGTTTTTTTATAATAATCACTTTATTATCGATTCTCGCTATTTCTGTCTTGTTTGTGGTAAAAAAGCTAAGTAAAACTGATTGGCGGACTTGAATCCAATAGAATACATATGAGATCATCTTCATAAGATGAAGAAATCCCACTCCAAGCTCTACAGAAAGCTTCGATCAAAAAATAAGAGCTCTAGGAGAAAATACTCGCCAATGCCTATGCCGTTAAATTAATCAAAAGTATAGAAGTTGTCTTCTATATTTGATACCACTTTCGATTTTTTTTACCATTAAAAAAAAACGTTTTGTAATTAAGTTATATACCTAAGTAAACTATATATGAGTGTTTATAAAAAACGAACAACACAAACTCTATCAATAGAATCACTGACAAGAGAAACATCAGCATCCAGAACGTCATCAAATATTCATGCAGAATGCAAACGTTTATAATGCCTCACTTTTTCAAATGTCAGACGATTTATTTGGAGAAAAGCAGTACAAAAACGTCAAGTTTTTGTCCAGCACCATTAAGATATTGGATATCGGTTCATAAGATTTATTACTTCTGTAGTCAAATAGAAGGACGCCCTTTAAATTATAATATTTTGTTTTGGGAGAAATTTATGGTCCCGTATTTTTCTTCTTATATCTATTAATCTTATATTTAGCTAAGGGAATCGCAATTACCTGACAGCGTCTTTTTTACCCAAAAAAACAGAAGATGAATTACTATGAAAACATGTTAACAGATTTTATCATAATATATATAGTTGACGAAGAAAATATTTTTAACGAGAAAAGATAGTCAGTTTCATGTGCGATTATTACTCCGTACTGCATAAGAATCTATAATTATTTTTTTTTATTTTTCTTTATTGTCTTAATTTCTCTTCATTTTTGGTAGATAAACATTCAAAACACAAACTGAATATATAATTTCATCCATACAAAAATTCTTATTCCAGATAACCAGTATTAAAAATCAAGCAATAATATAACTTTATCTTAAACCACTGTTGTATATAATAGAATTTTGTGTAATAATTTTGATTAAAAGAAATATCCGATGTTCACAAAAAAAAGATCAGAACTAAGATAAATACAGTTATGAGCTGAGGTCTATAGTGATATGTATCTCCATACAAAGGGACAAAAGCAACTCGAATGTAAATCGACTACAGCGAAAACTTTGATAAGTGTTTAAGATTCTTCTCGAGGCAACAGATATGCAAATATGAGGTATAATATTAGATTGCGCGAATTTTTTTCAGTTCCGTCCCACGGGAACCAAAAGCAATCCCTAATCTGAGAAAATGCCTCATAAAAAATATAATAACGAACGGCACTCGGCAATTTGGTCGTAATCGAAATTCAAACACTTTATTTTTATTAATACTGTTAAGAGTATTGCAATTTATGAGGGATTTTTGCACGAATAAGATATCTTTTTGTATCGTTT
The DNA here is from genome assembly GCA_964028335.1 of Altica lythri. Classification (NCBI taxonomy): domain Eukaryota; kingdom Metazoa; phylum Arthropoda; class Insecta; order Coleoptera; family Chrysomelidae; genus Altica; species Altica lythri. The sequence goes on along the minus strand of CAXIIO010000575.1, from coordinate 129,239 downwards.
ACATATATTCCATCTGAGATTTTAGGTTTTACAGTAAATGCTTTTTTTACACAGAATAAAGAATATATATTAATATATTGATAAAATACCATCTACATTTGTTTATGAAGTTTATAGCTTACTTTTCTAAATACCCATAAATAAAGGACACATTTCCTCTTTTTTAATTTACATGCAGATCATACTGTCGCGAGAATTCTCGCTACTAAAACACCATGTCGTCAAAACGAACCCGACGTTTTTTAATTCAATCATCAGGGTTGATGCAACGAAATGAACCGCATCACGGTATTCATTTCATATCCAATTCGAAAAATAATTTCAATTTTAAAAAGGACCACGAATACACCAGACAACAGCAATCTGGATAGGATCATTTCAATTTCCAGTGGCATTACTTTTAAATTCCGACTAATTGAGGGTGATATTCATGCAGTTCTGTCTATATTGAAACTAAATCTCTACACTTTATTGTTAGTCTAGTCGAGAAGTTGATTTCCTGCGAAAAATAATTACCAGTCTCTTAAAAATATGAGTGATAGCTCAAACGATCCAGAATGGCATTTAGAGAAAGACCAATTTTCGATTTTTTTCTGGAGATAAAAATTACAATTGTTATTAACAAAAAACTGAAAAAATATATAGTCCTTTCGGTTTTTGTTAATATCTTAAAAAGTATTAGTGATAGCTAAAATATTAAAAACGTTTCTGAAAGAGCAGAAAATTTCAGCTGGGATGTTCTGGATTCTCGGAATTGTAGCACCAATATTTATAATTTTAATTTAACGTTGAAAATCGGCTTCCGCGCGGCAATTTTGGCATGCGCGCGTGGCCTCTGTAATGACCGCAACTTTTCAATAATTTTTTTATGCCACTAAATAATATTATAAAAATTAGAAAAAATTCAGATGTCATCTAAACACTTCAAATAAAATGGTCACGCGATAAAAATTGTTGTATCATCATTTTTTAAACAGTTATTTAATTGTTAATTAACAATTTTTTACGAATTTCTGTTATTATAAAAGGCGGTATAAAAGTTTTATTAATTGTTCTAAAAATTTTTCCTTTCTTGGAGCCTTTATTATCAATGTTTTTAACAAGATGACATCATAAAAGTTTTAAAAATTTCTTTAATTCATTAACTATTAATTTGTGAATTGAAAAAAACAATTAAAAATGAAAATAATGTTGTTTAAATATATAGTTTTTTAATTTAAAGCTATGGTTTTATGTTCATGCTGGACATTATATAAATTACCTTTATAATTTTTTCATGCCATTTGTTTATAAATTTTTTATAAACAAATGGATTAATTAAATATTTTCGAAAAATTTTTTTTCACCTTATTATTAGCGTAAAAAAATATTGATTTTTAAATAAAAAAAATTTCTTAATAACAATATTTAATTGTTTATAATCGTTTTTTTAGATATTTAATGTTTAAATTAATTATTAAGAAATCTTTTCTTTAATCATTATTTATACTTCTAAATATACCTAATTGCTAAAAATAATTTTTTTTTTGTTAACAATTTAGTTATTTATTTATATACCAATTTGTTATAAACAATTTTTTTTATTTGCAATAATTTTTTTCTAGAACATAAAAAAATAACAAAAACAGCTATCTACAACAAAATGCAAAAAAAAATACAAAGTTCCGTAAAAAATAATTTTTTTTTTTTGCATTTTGTTGTAGATAGCTGTTTTTGTTATTTTTTTATGTTCTAAAAAAAAGTATTGCAAATAAAAAGAATTGTTTATAACAAATTGGTATATAAATAAATAACTAAATTGTTTAAAATAAAAAATTTTTTTAGCAATTAGGTATATTTAGAAGTATAAACAATGATTAAAAAAAAATATTTCTTAATAATTAATTTAAACATTAAATTTCTAAAAAAGAACGATTATAAACAATTAAATATTGTTATTAAGAAATTTTTTTTATTTAAAAATCCTTATTTTTTACGCTAATAATATGGTGAAAAAAAATTTTTTGAAAATATTTAATTAATCCATTTGTTTATAAAAAATTTATAAACAAATGGAATGAAAAAATTATAAAGGTAATTTATATAATGTCTAGCATGAACATAAAACCAGCAATAGCTTTAAATTAAAAAACTATATATTTAAACAACATTATTTTCATTTTTAATTGTTTTTTTCAATTAACAAATTAATAATTAATAAATTAAAGAAATTTTTAAAACTTTTATGATGTCATCTTGTTAAAAACATTGATAATAAGGGCTCCAAGAAAGGAAAAATTTTTAGAACAATTAATAAAACTTTTATACCGCCTTTTATAATAACAGAAATCCGTAAAAAATTGTTAATTAACAATTAAATAACTGTTTAAAAAATGATGATACAACAATTTTTATCGCGTGACCATTTTATTTGAAGTGTTTAGATGACATAAGAATTTTTTCTAATTTTTATAATATTATTTAGTGGCATAAAAAAATTATTGAAAAGTTTCGGTCATTACAGAGGCAACGCGCGCATGCCAAAATTGCCGCGCGGAAGCCGATTTTCAACGTTAAATTAAAATTATAAATATTGGTGCTACAATTCCGAGAATCCAGAACATCCGAGCTGAAATTTTCTGCTCTTTCAGAAACGTTTTTAATATTTTAGCTATCACTTATACTTTTTAAGATATTAACAAAAACCGAAAGGACTATTTATTTTTTCAGTTTTTTGTTAATAACAATTGTAATTTTTAACTCCAGAAAAAAATCGAAAAATGGTCTTTCTCTAAATGCCATTCTGGATCGTTTGAGCTATCACTCATATTTTTAAGAGACTGGTAATTAGTTTTCGCAGGAAATCAACTTCTCGACTAGACTATGTACTTTTCATACTTTAGTAACTGGACGATCATATTATTAAAAGGAGTTCAATAAAGTTGAAAATAACTCCTTCTATTTCGAGTACATGTACTAAATGTTCCAAAATTATTTATATAATTGAATAATAAAGAACAGTCCCTATCTACTTCAAAGCATTGATCAGGATTTGCTATTTATTTTAAAGTAACTATTATTTTCTACAATAATTACCGCTTATAAAGAACCGATATTAGTATAATGATCATCAATCTCTGTTTAAAGCAGCATAACTATTTGACTGTAAACGTGACCTAGTTTTAATGTACTTACTATAAAAATTTCATTAATAAATCGAGTTTAATATACTACCGTAATCGTAAAATAATTAATTTGATATTAAGTTCAATTTAGCGTTTGAACATTGATTCTCTCAATATTTGCTGCAGGATCTCTTGGTGTTTAAACAGGAACATATCTACTATGTATAAGTAAATAAAGGGTTGTCATTTAGCTTATGGCATTAATTAGGATGGTAAAATAAACATCCATACTCAAGCATTTGCAAATTACATGTAAATAGCAAACTAATACAAATCAATATTTTTTTTATTAAATACCTACTACCTAAGATCCTTAATTATTCCATTAAAGATATAAGTTAACTGTCCTTAATGAAATTGTAAGAAAACTCGTCTAATTTGTAAAAGATTTAACTGTTATGTTTCCTATCCACATAAAAAACGGAAAATAGACGGTGACATATTCATTTTCTCTGTTTTTAGGCGGTGAACTAAATTAACTTAACGAGGTGTATTTAGGTGAATAACTGAAGTGCTTTTTTGCTAAAAGGGACTTCTACTCTACGAGTGACGAAGTCTGGCACATATCGCTTTGACATCTGACACAGCTTTTCAATTACTTTCAGTATTAGTCTCAGGTTGATGGTTTCCAATTTAATAAAATTAATTTTTAAAGACTCTGATTTGTTTCGGATATTTCTATTCTAATTAATTTTAAATGAATATGTTCAAACTATTATTTAACAACAAACAGATTACCATAAACCAATAATACTGTTTGAGATAATGTTTTGAAATGATTATAACATCATGAGCGTTATTTAATAGGAGCAAATATACATAAAAAATTATGTTCATGCCACTGCGTTCGAATGGCACGTTTGGGTCTATTAAATATTGATAAATCTAAATGACCATTAAGGGAAACAATAGGTGATTGTTACTTTGCGTGATTGTAAAGTGAGAAAGCCCTTTATCTGAGTACCAACTGGTACTAGGCATGAGAGTGTCCACTAAAACAGACCCTATAGCTTTTACGATTATGGATCAGTTTAATGTGCATATTGTTAAAGGTTTGCTTAACGCAGGAAAGCACTCATTTAGTTAACAGTAATGTTTTATTTTTTCACGGTTATGAAGCTATTACTTACTAATCTCTTAATAAACAGAACCGTGTTTTTACACGTGTGATTACTAAACAATTGTACTAAGTAAATATAATTTTTTCAAAGTATCATAAATAACTTCAATTATTAATAAATTTGTGTTCCAAATCAAGTAATTTGTCTTATTAAAATATTATATCTTTTTTATTATCCATTTGAAGTTTTCCTATTAGAAGTTTTTATATAAATATCCGATGCAATTCAATTATAAATTGGATTTTTCGACATTAACAAAACATATTTAACAATATATATATATATATATATATATATATATATATATATATATATATATATATATATATATATATATATATATATATGTCGTAGTCACTTGGCGATTCAGGCACATAGCTATGTGACTGGGCTATTTTAGCCACATAGCTATGTGCCCGTCACTTAGAAACGCGCCAAGTATAGATCCATTACATCTCTATGTGACTGATTTTAGCCCGTAGTCACATAGCGATTTCAGCACATGGCTATGCGCGGAGAGAAAGTCAGTCACTTAGGATCTACCAAGTTGAGGGCTATTGCATCTCTATGTGATTGAATTTTAGCCACAAAGAACGTATAGAAAATATTTAAATATATTATATTATTATGAAAAAGAAACAAATGGTTCAGTGACCTATTAGAATTATAATAGATACTTAAATACAAAATTTAATTACACAGTCGTGCAATTAACAAATATCAGGTGTTAATAACGATTTAATTTGGCATAAACAGATTTTATAGAAGTGCCAAGCTGCCAAGTACAATTTTTCTTCTTGAAAGCGCTTGAAATAGTGTATTACGCAATGTTAGGGGAAGGTGGTGAACTTCTTACGTAGGGACAGTTTGCAACCCGGGCAAAGCGAAGTTATAAGATTGTGTTATCAAAATAATTTTTTCCAAAAATGATAACGTTTTTTGTTAAATCATTCGTATACGTCATGTAAAGAATTTTTTTCATAAATGTGTCTTATAATATAAACTATTACACAAAATATGTTTAATATAATTTTCTATTTCAATTTATTTAAAAGAAAAAAGTATTTCTTAATAAAAAGTAGGTAAGCATTAAAAAATATATTAAAAAAATTTAATTTTAATTTATAAATGAACTTTTCCGAATCTCTCCAAGTTTTCCCGTGCTATGTGCCTGGATCGCTATGTGATTGCGGCTAAAATTCAATCACATAGAGATGTAATAGCCCTCAACTTGGTAGATCCTAAGTGACTGACTTTCTCTCCGCGCATAGCTATGTGCTGAAATCGCTATGTGACCACGGACTAAAATCAGTCACATAGAGATGCGATGGTCTTGAATTTGATAAATCTCTAAGTGACTGACTTGTCCTCCACACATAGCTATGTGCCGGAATCGCTGTGTGACTACGGGCTAAAATCAGTCACATAGAGATGTGATGGATCTATACTCCGCGCGTTTCTAAGTGACGGGCACATAGCTATGTGGCTAAAACACCCCAGTCACATAGCTATGTGCCTGAATCGCCAAGTGACTACGACATATATATATATATATATATATATATATATATATATATATATATATATATATTGAGATGAAATATGATTCTATGATATATATAATATGTAAAATTAAATATAAAATGATTAAAAAGCATTTTCTTGATCCCAGGGTAGAGTGCAAAGCTTAGGAATTTACATAATTTAGTTTCATTTTTCAGTATATTAAAAATTATTCTCTTCATTCCTGAAATAAAAGGAAAAATAAAATAAGAAAGATGAATAAAAACTTAAATATTAAAATACATGCGTTGGTTTAAAATAATTTAATTAGTCGAATAAATAATTGAATACTTACTTTTAATAGATTGTGTATAAATTTTCACTTCCATAATTTCCATATTTATTATTTTCATAATATTCATATTTGTCATTTATAAAATTAATAAGAAATGAGAAATTCTAAAAAATTAAATTTATATTAAAACATAATAGAAAATAAAATTTATAATTTTTGTTAGAAATCTAGTATGTAGGGTTATAATACAAATTTGCAAAATAATGTTATATTTTTAGTATGTATGATGATAGAAATTGTTAAAAAATTAAGATAAGTAATCTAGGTGGGCTGATTTGTTTTATTTGTATAGAATCAAGTTTGTTTTGGAAAAATTTATATAGGATTTAGATTGTTAGTGATAGGCTTTTGTTAATTTGTTGATTTTAGGAATTGTTTCTCTTTCCCTTGATCTTTTGAAGAGAATGGTTGTAATAAATGTTTTCCAGTATTAAAATTGAGTTTTTTGATAAAATAATAAGTTAAAAGAGATTTGAATAATAGAATATTGGTACTAAAGTTAAATAGAAGGATTTGTACGAGTTTGGTAAGAAGAAACATTATTTAAAGTTATTTTGAAAGATTGAAAAAGTCGAAGAGAAGAGATATTATACTAGAAAGAATATTTATCATTGCTAAGAAGATTAAATCATCAGGTTAAGAAGAGAAGTATTGAAATAAATACTTACCAGTTTTAAATATAGCAGTTTTTCTCAAGAATTGAAGAAAATTCTTCATTTATATGGTTAGAGAAGTTCTTGTATGGTAGGAGACGTGGAGAATTGAATTGGCAGCAGTTATACGGTATTTTAGTATAAAAATAAATAATTGTGTGTTTTAATTTCTTGTTGTATAAACTATATTGATTTTCACTTTCATTTAAAAAATAATTTTGCACATCACTAGACTTAAGAATATTTAGAATTTCTTATTTTCACTTAAGAATTTCATTAAAACAATTACTTTTCACCATTCCCAGTCATTAAATATTAAATTAGAATTTTTAAGGTTAAGTATTCAGTTAAAAATACAACAATCCATGCGTATGTCTTACCATTGGCGTTCCAAATAAGGTATTAAAATTAAATTAAAATTAAAATTATATTTATAATAAAATTAAGAGTTAACTTTCAATACTTAATTTTCCTAAATTTTGAACTCTGCTCTGAGGTAAGAGTAGTACGGGCAATATAAAATTCATATTTAGAATCATATATAAAAGTCATTTATCTTAATTAAAAATTTCTTATAAAAGGTTTAAATTTAATAAAAATAAAGAAATATTTTTAATTATAGCATATATACTTATAAATTAAATACTGAGCAAGTTATATATGTTATAATATATACAAAGTGTTAAAAAAAAGTTTCACAAAATAAGCAAAAAAGTGTTCGAAAATTAACGGTGTCAGAGATATGGACCATCTTGTGTTCAAAATTATTTTATAATGTGTACAAAAAACAATTATATTTATTAACAAACAACAAAAACCTAGAGTCAAATAAGATGTTCACTCTGCCCTCTTACCATTTCAATGCAGCTACAACAGCTCCGCCGAAGGGACTGTCGAACTCTTTCCAAAATACTTTTATTGGCTAGGATTTGATGACATCCCTCCTCTAATCTTTGCTGCGTATACGAAATTTTGTAAATTTCTCCAAAGAAAAAGTCAAGGGGGTTTAAATCAGGTGATCTTGCAGGCCATGGTACAGATCCGCCCCTTCCTATCCATCTTTCTTCAAAAGATCACCCAATCTGTTCTGCAATAAGTTTAAGAAATCAGGTTCCGTTAATCGGACCGACAAACCGGTCGCCCAAAATATCTATCCAAATGTTCAACGAAAAACATACTCCATTTCGTGTAAACCCTGCCTCATCAGTAAAAAGAATGTCTGCAATATTTGTATGTTTTGTTATATTTTTAAACAGTTTGATCTGGTCATAAATTTATCGTTTATTAATTTTACATAATATTTATCATTTCAATTACACGAACTGAAAACAGATTGACCGTCCCCAGATCAAAATAAATCCCGCATGTTATTTGACAGAACTGATTGATTGCAAACGAATTGAGAATGAAGTCATATAAACGAAGCATATTAAATTGCTAAAAATTGAAAACTTATTAAGTGCAATTTGAGAATATATCCTCCCCTATCAGAGTCGGTTGGTCCATTTTAATCAAGTTAAAGTCCAGCAGACCAGGATTAATTTTAAAATTTTCCCTTCGATATAAAATCGAATCCTGATTTTTGAGAAATATTCCTAATTACAGTCAATTTAATGCAAGGACCCTACGTTGTTTGAGTCCTTTTTTGTCTGTCACTTTTATGATAAAGGTCATTTCCTTTGATATTTGGAAATGTAAATAAGGGATACTGTCTTCTTTGATAGCAAGTTTCAAGAACTTTTTAAGCATCGTACAAAACCAATGACATAAGGATTTTTTTTGTAACTGACATACCCTTAAATACAATATGTTATATTAAATATTGACTAATACGTTTATCTAAAAATATTTTTAACAAATCAGTTTATCGATTATATTAAATCAACAATAGGAAATTCTCACCTAGTTTAATCTATTTACTTTACACCCTTTCATTTCTTGAACGTGGTTATATCTTGAAAGATCTAAATCTTTCGATTGTCAGGGACAGACAAATTAGCCGTGAAATTCTTACCCACATAAGTATTCCACGAGTTGTCACCGGCAGAGACAGCACAACAACAAAAAAAGGAAATTCAAATTTAAATTCTGATCGGCCAGAGAGAAATAGAATGGACCCGAATTTCAAAATGTGTTAAATCACAATATAAAAAATGCATCATATCAATATCACATTATGTAAAGATCTATCACCGAAAAAATTGAACTTGTCGATGTGAAAAGGAAGAGAAGAGTCGCCCTTTTATTATTTTCTTACGTCTGTTGACCATTCAATAAGCACCGCTATTATATAATGACATTTTAAGGGCGAGAAGGATGATGATATCTGGACTACGGACGCTCTGTCACTTGCACTTACTCCTAAACCAATTTTGCACGCTTCATGATTCTTTTACATCAACAGAAAAGTTTTGGCTTTAAATTTTATATATAGTCGACAAGTAAAATTTATTTCCCTTCGCTTTTCAGTTTTGCGATATAATCTAATTTAATATGAGTGTTACTTATTTCAGAAATAATATCAATAAAATATGACAATAAAATTGCTTTTATGTATCCAGAACCAATAACATATTGCTTGAGAGCTTCAAATAACAAAACAAAGAAACTTATTCAGCTCTATGAATGATTGAAGTCGTTTAAAGTGTGTTTTATTGAATACTGACTAATAAAAATACACTACAAACTGCGCTACGTTAAATTGAAGCTCTTTATGATACTCCAAAAAGACAGCTTTTATATTCCACGATTATGTTTGCATTTATGGCTGTTATTTCTCTCAACTCCATCGATCAGACAAACAAGTTTAGCTTAAAATCTTTAATAGTTAGTCAAACCCTCATTTATAATTCTACCTGCTAAATTTTCTTACCGGTGATATTTTTCTAAGTGTATATCTTGTTTTAAAAGTTAGGCACGTTGTCGTTACAAAAATTGTTGTTTACTAAAATATTTCATTTGTTGTGTTGTTATTAGTGGTTGTTTTAAAGTTTAGTAAATTCATTTTGGAAAGAAGTGATATAAAACATGTAATAGGCATAAATTGCATTTTTTGTATATATGTATATAGATACACGTAGTTAAAGAATTTAACAAATAGAAAAGCGAAATCATTTAAAAGTGTTTAATAAAATTTATGTGCTCTTGACAAAAGGGTGGAAAAGAAATGCATTTTCTTCTTAGAAGTGAAATATGCTCTCGGTGCCGGGCGAGTTTCTTTTTATGCTTTGTTAATATCCTGTACACGATGGGATTGCTGAACTCATAAAAGCATTATGAATTGAAAATACGCACGACTAAAGAAGAAACATTGATGCAATTTCCTGGAAAACTTAAATTATTCGGTCATAAATTCTACACATTTCTTTCGAAATTTTTCATCATTGAACGGGTATTAATTCTTGTAGAAACCATTAAAATGATTAAAATATTTTTGGAGGAAAAATTTTAATCTGCATAATTGTCGTGTAAAAATCGGGGAAGCTTACAGCTTGCGCCCAACCAATTTGACTCGAATTTGACTGCTTAAAAATAAAGATGAAAATGGTTAAAAGAGGACTAGCAAAAATCTTTTGTATATATTTCTATAATCCCAACTCAAGCTTTAATTCATTTGAAACTCTCTCTTGAGATTATTCCTTTCAAAAAAATACCCAAAAATTTTTTTGATTGTTATCTGTCGGATATTCAGTAACATAAAACAATTCTTTTAAAAATAATACTTACACTCGTAATAGATAATAACACTTTACAACTGATTTAAAAAAATCATTAATAAAAAAATTTGTTATTTAATAATAGAGGTAATTTTACTATCACGAAAAAGCGAAAATTTGTGTTTTACGTTTAATGTCTAGTTTATTAGTTATAAGTAATATACAATCTTTTAATTTTTTAAAGATTCTGAAAATATTATAATGTAACATAGAGACAAAATCTCCTATTTAAATTAAAAAAGAACGGTAGTACCATTAATGATTACACCCACTTAACATTGGCCACTGGATATTTTATTACATTATTCGCATGAAGGGTCAAATGATTCAGTAATTGCTCACGGGTTGTCTCGTCACGGCTGAGTTAAGCCAACACTTGGCCCCCAGGCTGAAAAGATTCAGATTTAGACGCCTACTAACTGAAAATCGCTTGCAGTTAGAGTTGCACTTATTTGAAATACGTCTAGAACAGATATCTAGACTTTTCTATGCCTAGATGGATCTCTTTATTGGTTCAACAAATAAAAGGACCGGAGACAAGTAGCGTAACTGGTCTTAAACAAACAGAGGCGGAATAGCTAATAGCTTGTGGGGTTTGTTTTAATGGCGTTTGGTTAATTTATGGGAATCAAATAAATATACTCAATGAATCACCGGTATATACAATGTTTTTTTCTCAGACAACAAAAGAGATATTTTGATAATCAGTGCACTCGGTGCAGTCTTTATCCATGCGTACAATAATTTGGAAAATTCCCTGTTTAAATTCGTTAAGGTAATGCTATAAAGAAACGAATATAGCTAATTCACAAATACAAATATACGACATCCAAAATAAACAAAAGTTAATAATTGTTACCACGCCAATTATGAGGAAGAATGCGTAAAGATTTTCTATGACATATACGACTATTAACCAAAAAATTATACCTATAAAAACTTTCACAGATTCAATTAAAGAAATTGTTAACTATTGATTTTGTTGATATTTTTTAAAAAGAAAGAAAGATCGAAAAGTGAATGATTTCTTGACTCTTAAGTGGTGGAATTGAAATGTGTAAAAATTTATTGACTAGGTGGCTCACCAAAAGGGTGTTACGTGTTGAATGATGAATAACTTCCTGTCCCGACGGTCGGCGTCGCAAGCGTCGTCGATGAACGCGCTCTGCCGTCGTAATCTCAAGCCATTTGTCATCTCGATTCACCTCCTTTGTAAAGTAGTGTATTCTTTTAGACCCAATCAGCTTTCCTCTCGGTTTGACTTTTGTTTGCAGGAGACCATAACTCTCTTACATCGAGAACTTTTATCTTTGTGTTATGAGGATTGATTAAGAATTCGGGGGGACAAATGAATTTCACACCAATTGCCTATCGCTGTTGACGGAAAATTTATCGTTCCCGTTAGCTTTGTATCTCTTTTTTTGTTAATCTGACGTATACTGGTTTCGAATTATCACTTTTTCAGTTTTTCTTTCATATTGCAACAGTAACAGAACAAATCTTATTTATAGGGTAAAAATAAATTTAGTTGATATTACTCTGTACACCATTTAAGTTGGAAATCCCAGTTTAATTTATGTCATTTTTTGAGATGTTAAGTGTGTATTATGCTAATATTTTTTGGATTTTACACTAATGTTTTCTGTGGCTATCTGAATAAACTTTAACAAGTGATATAAGCCTGAGAAAACATTCCAGGCCTTAAAGATACAAGGCTACGAACATTCTAATAAATTTACAATAAAAGAATCAACCACAATATTCTATGATTTTGAGCCAGCTCTAAGAGTACCAAAAAGTACGGTCGGGAGTCAAATGAAAGCCTGAATCTAAAGACAACACAACGACCACTGGGAACACTGCGCAAAACCAGCAAAAATTTAGATAGGTGCAGGGAAAATAAACAGTTAAACCCAGTACGGGACACTGGATGGCAGGAGGCAGTCAATTTTTGAATACTTCAAAGTGACTCCACAAATATATTGCTTAGACCTGTACAAAGTAGGTACCAAGATTCTGCAATGGATGACATGAACCAATGGAAGAAGGACAATGAGCCTAACTAAAATGCAGTACGATCGGTAAATATACGTCAGAGGGCTTTCATCTGAAAAAAGTTTATTATATATATACTTAATGAAACAAACTTATTTATGAAATTAACCAACTCAACTTGTTGATAAACTAAAAAAAGTTGATTTAAAATATCCACTTTGTTCCGCCACTGAAACCGTCTTTGTATTATACAGTAGCAAGCATCTTACTTATTTCTTATCGTACAGAAGAAGAGGGACAAATTGGGGCATTTATACAACAGCCTTAATTTTTTCTTTTTTCTGACTTGTTTGTTCAGATCTAATGACATACCATTTTTAACTGTTACCAATTTCTTCTTTTTGAGTCTCGACCGTAAATTATGTTAGGTCTCTTTATCTCCTCACTGAATGTATCTTTCAGCGAATACAAGTTGTGTTACAGTTTTAATGTGATTTTCTTGTATTTATAATTACAGTCTTGTGGAAAATTGAACTGTACAAATTAAATTTTAATTTGTGAATACATGTAAATAAAGATCTTACGAAAAAATATATGCTAAAATTCTTAACATTACCTAATTATAATAAAATTTCATAGGTAAATGAGTAAAGCAAGTCTTTACTTAACTATTTACCGCTATACATTAATCTTCAAGATATTACCCTTCAAGCGTTACAAGTTCTATGTAACTATATTATCTTCTTTAACACTAATAACTAGGTGTGACTAGAACTTTAATAATAACTATCATTATTTTTTTGTCTAAAATTAGTGATTCATCATTAGTTTTATGCCTCTGTTTAGATAGCAAAAATAATGTAAGTGAAACAGATTATAATCGCACATTGCAGATAATCTACCATTATAATATTCATTATAATATTGATATTGTATCAATTAATGTTTATTGTATATTACGTATCAAGAGTGGTAAGTAGGACATTACGTACGAGTGGAAAAGTTAATTACACGAGTACGTAATACCTCTTACCACTCGAGTTACGTACTATGCTTTATCTACGACTCAATATTTTAATTTTAATTCTAAATATTTGACATCTCAAAAAAAATATATGACGTACCTACGTACTGTACTGTTATCTACTCCTTGACAGTAAATGTCATTTATACTCATTGTCACCATGCAGGGTAAGTAAGCTATAACGCACAGTCGTGCGTAATGAAACGTCATTCCAACATGACATTTCATTACGCACAACTGTGCGTTATAGCTTACTTACCCTGTATGGTGACAATGAGTATAAATGACATTTACTGTCAAAGGAGTAGATAAAGTATTTTAATCAACATGACTCACGTCATTAATAAATATAAAAACAAAAATATATTAAGGGTAATAAAAGATGCAGTAATTTAATAGTATCATAACAGCTTTTTTGTTATAAAAAAGATACACGACTCATAGAGACATTACATTACTAATAGAAGCAATTAATTTAATTGTGGATATACTACAAAACTGTGTAAGCCTAATATTTTCTACCCACGTGCAAGATATCCCAAAAAAGTGTACAATCGATACGATAGCCACAAAAAGATAAACAGATCAGACACAGCCAATATTTACAGTGGACTAGGCATTAAGACTGAAAACGTGATTGGAATAACGGGCATGTGTGCTCTAATCTTCTCACAAACTCTCCACTTCACCAGAAAAACAAAACACGCTTATTCCAGAAACGTCGCTCTTATTAGTCTTGGACTAATATGGACTCGATACAAGGATTTCTATCTGAAGGATTTCCCAAACGGATATTACGACTATAACTATGTCATTTTATAACTTAATCAAACTTAACTTTATTAATCCAGCATTCATTTGAAATTTTTTTATACCAAATAATTTATAGCTTATGTTAATTACATAATATGTAACACATTTGATTTGTTAAGCGATTAATTAAATTAATTTTAAATTTTTACAGAGATAGTATATGGTGTGGTAAGGGGTGAAACAAGACGATTTCTGACTAGGGCGAGAGTTGACTGCCCTAGCGAAGCGAGGGCTGTCTTCGCCCGGTCAGAAATCGTCTTTGTTTTATCCCGTGCCACACACTATATTTTTCATATCACATGCATTGATCTCTGTAGCCAGTTGAAGTAAAACTATTTCAGAGAAATAGCGTTGTAATATCTTGACAACGATTTGACGACAGCTGTCAGACGATTATGATTTTATTCGCTTTTGTTTGTTACAAATGCGATTCTGATAGACTTAAAATAAAAACCTAATAAATAAATGAATGTGCCGGGCAGGAATAACGTTGTTTCTCCCCTAGGGCAGAAAAAACTGTCAGTTTCTGACTGACAGGTGCATTGGTCTGAAATTGTCTTGTTTCGACTGACAAAACAGGGATCAAAACAAGCTGTTTCAATGCATGTGATATGAAAAATAATTTGTAGAGAGGATTAGTTCTGCTCTGTGGTACTCGTTCTAGCCTACCACTGTTTCTGATCATATTATTTAAATTTTGATGGTTTTCCGGTAGATACCATGCATTGATTGAAGTTCTTCTTATTCAGGAGGTAATTGTGTCATATTACACACACGTAAGTTATTTTTTCTACGGTTTGAACCTTGAGAGAAAAAGGTGAAAACAACTCTCGCGAGACTAGCAAGGGGATTATCAACTACTCTCTGAGCAGAACTCAATTTGTAACTGAAACATTTTCTTTTATTTATTAAACATCGATCTAGATAAGCTATCAGAAGTTTTTTTTTTAAAGCAAAAGCATCATCACCAACAAGCAATTTATAATTGTAGCCAGGTTACTCGACTTGTGAAAGCCAATTCAAAGTTTCTTGATCCATCTTAATTGCTTTGGAGTAAAAAACTCGATTGGTGATATTTCTACAACTATTTCGGTCTTGGTTATTTTGCGCTTAATGATCAATTAAACCAGTCCTATATCCTTAAAATATCCAGAAATGAAATTTTGTAATGTTTAGTTGTATATTTCGTATCTAGAATTTCACCAGACTATTGCCTTATGTCATCAAAAACAAAGCACGCACGGATTCCTTAACGGCTTGCCATATTGTGTTGAGAATTCCAGTAATCCTATATCAGGAGACGATTGAGTTACATTTTCAAGCCCACTCCGAAACGGATACCAAATAAACGAAAAATGTCATTAGGCCTCTGGCATTCAATTAGATTAGGTCACACTGTCACGTCAGAAAATTTGTTAGCCAATACTGCTTTTTCCTCTTCTCAGATTCAGGCATTGTTTCTTAGGCCGGTTTCACTGATTTGCAATATTTCTTTTTTTTATTTTGGTATATGTTCTCCTATTTTTCTTACTAATCAAGCTCTTGCAAAAAAATAATAAGAGTCTAAAGAAGAATTATAATACGAACTCAAGTGTAAACATAAACTAAAAACTGAGTAGAATACATAATAGAGTAAGATTAAATGATGAAAGGTTTTTATGGAAAAAATTATGATTGTTTAATGAAACAAACTTTATACATATATTATTTGTTCTAAAGATCCTGCTATTTATCAATATAATTACTAATTACTTTTAGTTATTTTTGAGAATCTATACTACACATTTATTTTTTATTTTATTTTCGTTTAAAACAACTAAAAGCTTGTATCTGTTGCTTGTAGATACTGTAACCCGGGCTAACATCTTTCCCCAAATTTGATGTTACCAAGCAGGACAAATAGGGAAAAACCGATCTGATAACAAACAAGATTAATGATCAGGGTCTCTTGACCATCCAAAATGTTTTCTCTTATAGGCTTAATAAAAGTTTTTCTTTACTTTTCATTAAAGGATATTCGACTCTTATGCTCCATATGTCAGAAACGATTGATTGTACGTCGCTTTTAAAATAAACGATACGCTTTCTTTATCAACCGACTGGATATTAACTGTTGTTTTAGCTTATGCACAACAAATATTTATAATTTAAAATTCAAATAAATGTGTTAAATTTAAAATGTGAACAATTTTAATAAATAACAGAAAATAGAGCGAATGGCAAAAAGCAATATTGCTTATTTTCATCTCATTTAACTTCTCGGCAGGAAAAAGAGTATCGTATACGAGATAATTTAAAATAATGAACGTAATGTGTCACGCGAGGACTAAATCTATTATTCAAATTTACTAAAAATTGATATTTGCATGGATCATTTCACCGATTACTATTCGAAATATCATCCATAACTACAAAAACAGAAAATATAAACAACGCAGAAAATACCAGCAGATAATGATTAAGAGATACTTAAGTGAATAATTTGTTATAGATTATTTATTGAAATAGTTAGCCCTCTACGAGGGAAATTGGGAAATTACGAAAATTTTACTTTTATATTTTAGATTATTCATCTGCATACAATTTATTTTGAATGTGTTTATTAGTTACAAATCTCCTAGCTAGACTATACTTACAATCTAAATATTTCTATATACTTTGCATCCAATATTTCTGTATACATATGCATGTTTATAGTTATGTACTTATGCATTATAGATATATCCGCTAGATTTTAACTCGTTTATTTGAAGGTCGATTCTTTATTATTTATTATAACCTTGCAAACTACTTTAGTGGCCCTGAAAATCCTTTATCAGACCATGAGAAAATCACTGAGAGAACAAGCTTTATGCTATAATAACAGTATTATGCAATTTAGGAAAACTCGATGGCAAACTGCAGTTTTTACCTTGAAAAGCATTTATTACACAAACTTTGTTTTGAAATCTGGAACAATGTAGAAAATCAATGCTGGAGAAGAAGATGTAGTCCAGACCAATTAAGTTGTACATTCTTTGTTTCCGTTACTTTTATTTAATAAAACTGAGTAGGAGAGCTCAACAAGTGCAGAAAATAGTTTTTGTTTTCTTTTGTTTTGCAGTAAAACGTACTTGTTGAAGTGTATGTTTCAAGGATGTTGAAAATGTGTTCACTGGTTAAGTGCAGTCGAGGACAAACTAAATTTTGTTTTGTAAATACTTCGGTTTTAATAAAAGTCATTTATTACATCACTCAGTTTTATAGAATTCTCTAAAAATAAAGTTGTATAATCACAATTGTGATCTATAAATTATATTCATTTAATTATGTTTGGTACAAGAGAGTTCCAAAACTTCGTTATTTTATTATCATTAAACTAAACGATTTAAAATCTACACTTTTTGTTGTAAATAAAAAATGTGCTACCAAATCCATACTAAATCCATATTCATAAAACTAAAGAGTGGTAAACATCTATAGCTGTCGTATTGATATTAACGACGATAAAAAACCAATCGACTGTGTATAGTATAATATTATTTTAAGCTATAACTATAGAAAGAATATCATCTTCTAAATAACTGTCAAAACTCTGCCTCCAATTTATGTAATGGTTGTAACGGCTAAAGCAAAGTATACTATGAAGATTTTCGTTTATTTCAAATTTCCCGAACTTTATCTTTGTTCTCAACTTGCTTTTTAATACTAGTATTAGTTTGAGGCGAAGCTGTTTGTTCTACCTCGTTTGATGACCAACTGGATAGAACAAATCAGCCAGAGGCGCAACAAATTTTCTTAAATTAATACCGATCATCTCAAATGTATATAATTTTGAATAATTTAGATTTAAATTTGATATCCTAGTATCAACAAGAAATGATTGTATATTATTCAATGAGCTTATTCCTATTCGGCCATTTGTAACTTCGTTTCTGTTGAGTTTAGAAGAAAAATTTACACAGACAATTTTGTAGAGAATTAAATTTCATATAAGATAGTCAAGAGCTAAATTAAAAAAAATGGCTAGAGCAAAAAATACAATCTTGTTTAAATGGAAAAGGAGACGACCTACCTTTCCGCCAGCTCAATTTTTGAGATTTTGAGCTCAAACTTTAGGAGATTTTTTTGTTGTTGGAGAAACTTTTAATATACGTTTAATCGCAAAAAAAACTTATTTTGACACAGTCTAAAGCTACATATTTTGGATAGATCCCAGCTCAGATACTTCTTTATTTAGCTTGACTTATAACAGAACAATAAAA
Source organism: Altica lythri (assembly GCA_964028335.1). Lineage (NCBI taxonomy): Eukaryota > Metazoa > Arthropoda > Insecta > Coleoptera > Chrysomelidae > Altica > Altica lythri. The sequence goes on along the minus strand of CAXIIO010000575.1, from coordinate 110,651 downwards.
AAATTTAAGCGATCGTCAATTGTATTAAAGTGCGATATTGCATAATGGTAGCATCATTGCAGAAAAAATTGATTTATTTATTTCTGAACACGGATTTGAACCTCTAATAATCCATATCCATAACAACTCTGTGTTCTATTATTTCCTTTACATTTTATTTATTATATTTTTGTACAAAATTATAAAATTTGTTAGGTGTTTTTTTTGGATACGCTTGTGGTAAGAAAATCGCTGTAACTTTGATTTGTAAATAGAGCGCTTTGTCCATTCAAGTTCCCCTTTATCTCTTACTGCTATTGCAGTTTTTCCCTTGGTTTACTAATATCTATGTGAAGTGTCATAGGGTATAATTTCTTTGAATTAGTTACATTCATCATGTGGATCATTGATCAAATCTGTCACTTGTAGTGTCCAACACTAGATCCATCAGATACTGGAAATACTTTTACGGAAATGCAAAGATGATCGATGAAATATGGAAAGATTTATTAACAGAAGCGTTAATTGTTAAGTGCATTGCATAAATCAATGATTTAATGTCTTTTTGAGCATGTGGTAATTTAACAACAAGACAATCTCCAAACAAAAGAATCTGCTGAAGAAAATATTATAAAAAACATTTTTTGAATGTTTTGTTAACATACAAAATATCTGACCATGTCCTCCACAAGAATATTTATATTAGGGAAACAGGTGTCAGCTTTATAAACTCATTAAAGTGAGTATAAATAAAATCTAGACTAGACAGAGGTGTTTTAAGATGTATATGGAACTGCATATTTGATATAAAGCTAGAGCATGACATCAGAAAAACGAAGGGCTTCTCAAAAGTTGCAAGTATCGAATTTCAGGAAGATATACAGATTTAACAGTAAAGAAGTAAAATTTTTATATTTTAAAACTATATATGTAGTTTACTCAGAGCTGGACCTATCAATTTTTCTAGGGGGGCAAGCTTAAGATTTGGCGCCCCCCCTGGCCTATTGTCACGACCGATTTACGAAAAAGCGAAGGCCTATTACTACACGAGTCATATACGAGGTTGAAATAAACCTTAGGTTGAATTATAACGCATATTTAATGATACACAAGTTGGGCCATTGTACTTTACATACATGATTGAAACAAAGCGAACAATTTAAAGCCTCAACTCAAAGATTAGATCCACAAGACCCTGGATTACATAATTCTTATTTTTCGGGCTTTCTTTGCTGAAAAAGTGTTGATTATTTTATCAAAAGGAAGCAAAGAAGCCCTTTCATGTTCAATATTTATAATGCTTAAATTTGTTAGTCTTTGCTGTGTCATAGCATTTCTTAAGTAGGTTTTTATAAGTTTTAATTTACTGAAACTTCTCTCTCCAGATGCAACAGAAACTGGAAGCGTTACGAATATTTTTAGAGCAACACATAAGTTAGGATAACCCTCTTCCAACTTGCTCTTATGCAATATTCTGAGCATAGATGCTGCTTTTGCGTCTTTCAGTCCATCTTCTAAAGTTAAGGCATGAAACTTAAAACTTTCTATTTCATTTACAAGTTTCTCTTCGTTCAAATCACTTGCATAGGTTTTAACCAATTCTTTAGACTTATTTTTCAAAGTCATAACGTTAAGTGTTTTAATTTGAACCCCACACAAAAAACTGAACTTGTCGGCAACCTTAACCCTTAATTTGGCGCCCTCCCTAACTTGACGCCCGGGGCACATGCCCCCGCTGCCCCCCCCCCTGGATCCGGCCCTGAGTTTACTTTTAATGATTACATTATAAATTTCGATTTTTGTGCTAAAAAATGGGTATAAATCTAAGATTGGAATCATAGACTCGAAAAATGACCAGTTCCTTATCATGTTTATTTTAAATTTAATAATACTTTTTTTATTATGTTGATGTATTTATTTTAACCGGTCCTGTTTAGTAGTAGTTGCGTGTTAATACGCACTTAAAAATTATGTGATAAAAGTCGGTCATTTACCGTAGTGCAGGTGTTTTGCACTTTGCACTGGTTGTTATTTGATTTTCTAATTTGATTTCATAATCTTGGCAAATTATATCGTGTTAAAAGTAATGCGTCTGATATGTTTTCGTTTTATAGTTGATTTGTTGTTCATTATTTCTGGGAGTGTTAATCGAAATCATGCATTCATATTGGTTATTGTCTGACTGTTTAGAATTATGGAGCTTTTAGGAATAGTGGATTATTGCTGTTAATACAAAAAAATAAAGTCAAGCACCTCGTCTGTTTCATTATCTGATTTTCATATTACCGTTGAGTTTAACTTTCATCTGCGTAATAAAAGATCCAATTAGATAATTAGATTCTCAATCTCGATATGCAGCTAACAATTTCAATTAAAATCATAATTGGAAATAAAAAAGAAAGAATCTGAACGAGGATTTATTGCAATAGAGCTTTAGCTCCGGACTAATAAATCTGTAAATTATAATTTAATATTCCTACATGATGGACCTTGTTGTGTGTTATTTTGTACATAATAGCAAGTCGTTTATTTTTGAAGTTATACTTCTATTCGGACACTTTGTGGAATGAATTAATGTGTAGCTAAATGGGAAAAATCATTACATATGTAATGGTGTGAGTAAGAGAGAGACAGAAACACATATAAGGTATCAGTAGGTACATTGAAAAGAGATAGATATACAAAAAAACAATCTGAGCTAATGTTTTGGAATAGGTATCATAGTAACGTATTACATTGTGTTTGACAGATTACTTTATAATTCTGTCACGTAAGTAAACATAATATAAAGTTTAGTATTTGATATTTTATATTAATCATAATTAGGTATGTATTCAGTAATTTGCATTATACTTATTTTGCACTATGGGGTTTTGTAAACACTTTTTTTGTACATTGATCATTTTACTGTTTAGTTTTCGTGTTTGAAGTAAGGACACACATCAACTGGTCTTATTTTTCTAAGTATTTATTTAATTGAATACAGTTAATTTAAAAAAAAATATATTATTTCTACTTGCCTGTGTTTGTAGTTATTAAGTTTTATTAGTTAACAGTGCATATAGAAGTATAACTTCTGCCGGCAGTCCTACTGACTGCCACACCCTTTTTTTTTTATTTGAGGTATATAACTAATTTAGTTAGTTTACTTTAATACAATATGTCAAAAAGTAGATAAATAGTTATTATTTTCTTATTTAATATTCTTCAGTTTTATCATCTACTAAATAATGCCTCCTCACGTCTTATACAACATATAATTTGCTTTCTTGGCAACAAAGTGTACCTATAATTCAGAATGAAACATAGTATTGCCCATTAAAAGTTTTAATTTATTTTGTTGGCTATTGTCGTTAGTTTCCTAAATGTGAAACACTTCGTAAATTTTACTGAATAATATATCTCAGTGTAGCAAAACATTAAAATAAGGGATTAGAATGTAATCCTCAAATATTGTAGTTTCCACTAGATAAATTATTAAATTACAAAGTTTTGTTGTATTTGTAGGATCATAACGTAAATTCATATAGCTAATCTGAGTTGATTGTAGTGGGTATAAAATCCGATTTCGAAGGGAGGTGTTGACTTCGGATTTTTTTGGCAAAAGTAACTTTTTTTATAGATCAACTTCTGTAATTTAGTTTCAAATTAAGAAATTTGTAAAGAACGAATAAAAGGAATTATTTTGGTAAAACTGATATTCTCCATACTGTATTATTCTGTTATCGATAAAAATGGTCTTACTAATTTCTTACAGTTTCTTAAGCAATTGGCTAAAGCCAATAAAGTAACTTTGTTGTTGATATAAGAGCATAAAAGTAGTGTCAGAAACGAGATTGCTGAAGTTTTGCAAAAAAAAGCTAGTACTGCTTTTATCAGTCCAGAACCTCAAAATGTTGCATTGTGGATGAAGGTCGTAATTGGTAAAAGGAACATAGTGCAGCCTACTGGAAAACATTTGAGGAAAGACAAGCAAAAAGATTAATACAGTTTTTATTGAGCTACTATAAATCACTTTTAGAGCTTCAGAAACCTAAAATCAGAATAATCGCAGGAATTCTTATAGGGCACTCTCCACTTAGATACCATCTCTGTAAAATGGGCGAAATGGACACTGGAATATACAGATCTTGTCGATATGCTGATGAAACGACTGAACATATATTATCTATAACTGCAGAGTAATTGTTTGCAACGGCATAAATATCTGGGATACGTCTATTTAGAGCTTCGTAAGATTACAAACGTATATCATAAGCGGATAATAGACTTTGTAAAAATCTAAACTCGCAGTGTAGTAATCTATAATCTACACTCTACAAATTTACATAATTTTTGTTAAAGTGTCTAAAACGTAAAAAATGATTTAAAATTTTATCAAGTGTATATAACTATTTCAAATTGTGTTAAAAAAGATAAATTAATTTGATTGGAAACAAAATTCCTTTTACTAAACTTTCGAGTATTAACTTGTTTTTTTATGTATGTTCTTAGATATCCTGAAATGATTTTTTAATTCTTGGTAACAGAATTCAGCCTTATTATCTAATTCCTTGAAATGTATTTCCCACGTTTCTTATCATATAGCATTTCTAATTCAATAATGAAAGCTTGTTTTTTTTGGTATCAGCAGAATTTCTTATACAAAGCAAATCATCGCCATTAAGCTTAAAAGTGCATTTTGCAGAAGCATTTAGTTGACTAGAAAAATTTTAATGGTTCATCACTTTACTCGAGAATTATAGAAAAATGTAATCAGAATCATCATATTACAGACTTTTAGTCATTAGTACAAAGACAATGACAAATTCGAGTGGATGACTTTAGTGATAGTAGATAGAATTATATAGCAATATATAGTCACTAATGTCTCATAAGTATTTATATTTTTATGCATTATAGTTGAGAGTGTAACTAATAATAGTCGATTACCGGTTTTAAATGATCGTTTTCTTATCTTCGCAATTATACCCAGTGTTCATTGATGCCACATTATAAAATAAATGCTGCTATTATACAAAAGGAATGAGTAGAAAATCTACAATATTTATTTAATATTCATGTATAAGAAATTTTACGTTCAGACAAAAATAAACCCGTATGAAATAAAAATAACACAAGATTAACTTATCTATAATTTAAACTATCTTGTATTAGTATATTTTTTTTATTAAACGTCAAATAAAGCAAAACTTTATGAAGCACTTATTAAAGTAGATGCCATGTACAATACTTTAAAGTTTAATGTAGAGAACATAGGGTGTCAAAGAAGAAGAAGGAACTTAGAAGACGCAGTTCCTCTAAGTCTTAATGGTTCACATATATAAGTAGTAAAAGCGGTTAAGTAACTTTGGGATAATATTACGTACGTTAAACAATCATCTTGAATATATAACCAAGAGGGCAACCTGACATGTTATACTGGGTTTATAGCATGGTAGTTAAACCAAGAGTATGGAGGTAAAAGATACAAGCTAGGCAAGGTCCAAAGACTTGCTTGCCTTGGCATAACTGGAGCTGTGAAAGGCACTACAACACCAGCAATAAAAGGTCTGTTAGACCTTCTTCCTATTTAAACAATCCTGGGTGGCAAAGAAAACCAAGCAAATAAAGAAGGAAATCGGAGAAGACATTGGTGACAATATAGTAATACTCTAAAATCAAATGACAGAGTAATAATAACAAATTTTTAGAAGATGATTTACTTAAACGTTATCACCCAAATGATGAATATAGTTGTATACGTTTTTTATGTAAACAAAAAAATGTAAAGCACCTATTTTGTTACCTAAAAAATATAAATAAACAAAATGAAAGTTTACATATAGAAAACTGAATGGATTCGAGAGAAAAAAGACGGCCTCCAGAGAGAAGTGAAATTTTAAAATTCAAATCAAAAAGCTAAATAACAAGAAAACGAGGATGGCAAACAAGCATCCATCATGTCATACAAAACACCCACTTTAAATTCGGAATAAAAACAATTTTGGGCAAACATATTTAAAAGCAATGCCTTTAGCGGAGTTGGGAATGATTGACAAGGGTTTGTACTGCTCTACGGCCTTCTCGGCATCCATGCAATATTCAAATGTGAAATCTGCCTGTAGAGACATAACATGCCTATGAATCAATATATGTATACATATAACAGATAGGGTGAACGCCAACTGTCACAAAACTGATTTAAAAGCATTTTCAATTCTGAATACCACATTCTTTTTCAAATACATATTACGAAATAAAGCTATGTATTTTTTTAAGGTGGTTATATAGCCACCTTAAAAAAAGAATGAGTTGATAATCTATGTATCTATAGAAACAAAGAAAAAAAAATTATTAATTTAAAACCAAAGCTACATGTAGTTTGACGCTTTATATGTACAACTGAAAAGATGAAGAAGCAACTAGTTAGCACTGTAAAATAGTGAGATGACTATCAGATCTCAAAGTCTATCAAATGATACCAAACATAATTTTCATAAATTTAGTATTCCAACATACTGCTTTTAATTTTTCATTTATAAAAATCTGGTGTGGGCACCACACGACCTTCCGAACAGTAGTAGCATGTGTAATAACAAGTAGTGAAAGAGCGAATCCACAATTTTTATTTCACATATTTCCAGTTTTTGATAAAAGTGTCAATATCTCGAAAACTAATGAAAATATCAAAAAAATGTATTCCTTCAAAAATCTCGGAAATTACATGTTCTTTCCACAAAGTATAAATATTTTGCCAATAACTATATGAAAACCCAATATTTTCCAAAAATTCCATTTTTTGATAAGAGTAAACGTCCACTTCCGGTCGGCCGATTTTACTCAAATTTTATCAGATTCCTCCGATGGTGATTATAAGTAAGGTTTTATAGTTTCATTCCGATCCGATTAGCCGTTTAGCCGCAAATGTGTTCACAGACACACAGACAGACGGACAGACACACAGACAGACATTTTTTATTTTTGGGTTTTTTAGGCTCAAGGAACCCTAAAACGCGTATTTCCGCTAAAAACCCGAGATCGAAATTTTTCGCGATCACAATACCTTCCTCTAACAGCGTTGCTGTTCGGAAGGTAAAAACTTTAGAATGCAATTTAAAATCAACAATTGTTTTTTAAAATAATTTAATTACAAATAGTCTTAAAGATAAATTTGTATTAGTCAGGTTGTATGTAGACATAGGACTCTATGCTCAACTCCCTTTCATTGGAGAATGTCGTCAACAGTGTCAACACTAATCATCTTATTTATGGTAAATGTGAGTATTTGGAATGTCTAAAAGTTGCTGACGAAGCTTCAAGTTGACCAATACACAGTTATAAGCATAATGTTGTTCTCGAGATTACATTCCAGTAATATAAATCTTCCGATTAATCCTTTCGTTGTGAAAGATTGTTTAGACAGTCACCATACCAATAATTTCTCCAAACAAGCAGGCTTAATCCGAAGTGTGTACGCAGACCCTCTTAAGTTTAACCGTTTGTCTCCAGATCTTTAGATATGACACGTATTATTTCAATTTGATGTTGTTCTCACCCCATCTTGCTATCTCACCCATTTATATTTCCACATGACGTACGAGCGGATTGTTGCTCATTGATTTAATACCACATCTTTTTCAAAGTGTCGAGATTTATTTTCGAACAACATACGGCTCAACTTGAAACCGATAATTCTTCACTTTGAATTAAAAACCGTGAAAAAAAGAAATGGATGGCATCATTAACTTTGAGTAACGTGTTATTATGTATTTTATTTTTATAATAGTCTTTTAGTCTGAAGATCTTAACTGTCATCTTAAACATGTGGAGTATTTTTGCAAGAATAATAAAGAATATTATGAAAATCTTTTTTACATTTTATTTTTTGGTTAAATAAATATTTGCTAGTAGATATACAGTAAATAAAAAATGTTGATAATTAACTGTATAATAAATTTTACACTTGAAGATCTTGATCAGTCATTTATAATATTTATTGATATTGTCGAGCTGTCATAATTCTGTTATGGATGCTAAAGCAGAAATTGCTGACGATTGCAATGTTTTTATATCAATTACTTACTTGAAAGGTAATAATTTATTAATATGTCTATGTTAAAGTATTCACTTTTTACTTTATTCATTTGTTCAATACAATAATTAATCTGCATTTGATATTGATAGCATCTGTATTACTGCAAAACAAACCAGTCATATCAGCTAGATTTTTAATGTAGGTAAAAACAGTACATGCATGCATATATTAACGTTCATAAGATGAAATAATTTGTTAAGCAGTTAGATATTTAAGTGCGTGAAAATAACAAGTCTCAAAATGCGCACTCTTTAACAATCACTGAGGATAAGAAAGCGCAAATAGGTGTATAAGAGCTTTTTGGTTTTAGTTTTTTTTTATCATTGGTTTTTGATTCCTATTTGCAGCGTCGTCTTTAAACATCTTTTTGTGTGGAGAACTGCTTTAAAATTTACTTCATTAAACTGAGAACTTGGGAAAATGTGACAACTCAGTCAGTTTCAATTGCGTTGAAGTTGAAGGTGAGTCATAAGCTTGCGAATCAGAAGTTTTGCTAGTTTTATCTTTAGTCCTCCCTTCTACTTCATAAAGTTTTTTCAAGATGTGATTTTTTATTGAAAGCATTTTTCTTCTTACATTATTTTGAGTATTTTAGTTTTTTTCTTGTTGTGCCTTTAAATCCTTTCATTGCCTAAGCAATAGTAGCTGTTTTCGCAAACGACAGTACTTCCCTTGCTGGAAGTCTACAATGTGATGTCTGATTCTTTGTTGAAGACTTCTTTTGCCTTTCATTAATAAAATGTTTGGTGTTTTTTTTGCACTGATATTTATCATAGACGGTCAAATCGCTCTATTTGTAAATTATTAAAGCTCATTTAATCTAGCACAAAATCGTATTTTACTAAATTTATCATATTAAAATTTAAGCAGTATACTTATGGTGAGAACAGAATGAAAAAGAAAATTACATTTAAACTGATACTATATTCAACGCGCAAATCTTCGCTTTCATTAATTGTAGATAATGCCACTGTTATCGGGTAATTGTCACAGCAGCACAAAACTCTTCATTAATTATCATGTCTACACGAAATTGCCGTTAATTTTCGCCTAATGAGATTTGGCTTATCGTTTTCGAGAGTGAAGCTGAAACATACGTATATATCCTATATTTCCATTTGTCATTCGTTCTCGTTTCTTTCAGTGACGGATTCGCTTAAAGTTAGCAATAAAGCAGACTATCAAATGAATCGTGAATATTTAGAAAATTGTAAGAAATTGTAAAAAGTTATAAAAAAATGCAAAAAAACTGATGCGTATTTCTGATCTCTACTCTTCGCATTTCTTTTTTCATTCTCTCACATTCCATCGTTTCGTCCGTTGTGGAGTGATCTATTAAAGCGATGAGATCAGTTTACTTCCATGCAAAAGTCCTGTCATACCGAACAAATCACTTCTTTTACTAAAAAATCTTTTACTACTGTAGTGGAAATCCTTAAAAACTCTTCAGTCCGCCAATGACTTGTATGTCCTATATTTTTCCATTTGTCATTCGTTATTTCACTTGTTTTCTGTTACAGTGCGTACGGTCGACGATAATGATGGATAGCTTTTCTGATTAACTTGCCTTTTGTACTTATTTTTTCTTATCCATTTATAAAAATTGTCAAAGATAGATGGCCGGAATTCTCATTCATCTTAAACTTGCTGTTTGTTGTCTTTATACATGATTTTGTCCAAAATTATCTCGGTCTGATTCACATAAAATATAAACAATTAAAGCGAGCGCAAAAAAATGTAAAGATATGACTAAAAGTGAGCTATAATATATCAAGAAACAGTAAAAATGATTACTTATCAGTGATATTCGTATAAAAACCGTGTTATGTTATACAAATTCAGTGAATATCGTTTTTGGGTGGTCTTTATGTCAGATATTTTAGGAAATGAAATGACGTTTAGATATTTTACGAGCACTTTAAGTATATTCGCTACTCGCACTAGTTTATCATTTAGTGGCTGAGACACAATGGTTTATCAAACAAAGGGAATCCGCATTCAATGGCAACCTCAGATCGATACACTGAAAGCTCAATAATGTCAATAAAAGATTCACTTTATTTGTTTACTTTTACTACAGTTTTATTATATTTGAAGAGATAATGCATATGTGTGCTCATATATGCGTGAGATTTCGAGAATGAAGCGATATGGTGATAGATGGCTAATGCAACAACGGTCGTTCAAGATATGTACATTAATTTTACATTTCTAGGAAATCTCATTGGCTCATTAAATATAAACCAGTGATTTTTATTTAAAAATAATTGGAGATTGTTCGGTTAGAAACTATATTTTATTGTATAGATATTTATATATGTTAATTTTTTCAAATATATACTTTTCTTTAATGAGTCGTAACTTTCATACGCAAATGCAAGCAGTTTGACATTTTCTACTGTCAAGGAATGATGTTCAAGATTTAAGAGTAAAAGAAGACAGGAGACGAATGATAACAAAACCAGAATCATTGAATACTGCATCAACTGACCGGAATGTGTATGTGTGAATCGCCTGATTATACTAATATATTTACAAAATGTTCTTTTAAGTATAGATCTGTCCCTCGTATCGTACACAAACTGGTTACAGCAAAGTTTGTATACAATGGATTAAAAAAGCTTGCGGATGGGTTTGTCTTTGCAACATTTCACGAAACACAGGCACAAATTTTCCGCCACCAAAGAAATCAATCTTCTACAGAGAGTGCTATTTTTGTTCGGCCACGGAGGTCTCTTGCTCATAAAATTTACAAACTTAAAGTATATATCAACGCAAACCTGTATAATGAAACTTTGAATAAACTTCATTAAGACGGGAACGTCCAGAGAAGCTTTCATATGGTGCAATATATAATCTGTAGTAAAAGAAAATCTGCAACAAAAAAAGGACGTCATAGGGCATCCACCTATATTCCCGATTTATTATCTTACTATTTTCACATCTTTATGCCACTGAAAAAGGCGTTTTAAAGTTACCATTTTGCAAAATAATCAAAAAGAATTTTCTGTGCAACAGCCACAAGATTTTTTTAAATCGAGTGTACATTAGTTGGTGAAACAATGGGATCTTATGCCTTGTAGTAATTTCTTAATATTTTAGCGACTAATTTTTTTCTAAACCAAAGATCGGTTTATTAAAACAAGTCTTGCAGTTTACAGATTTATGTTTTGTCTTCTATAAGATGATGAAAAAATAAGCAACAGGTATTTAAGTTCACTTATCTTTAAACCTTATTTTATGTTCAAATTAAATGAATATTAAAGTAATCGTATATATTTTGTTTGATGGTCTTTGATTGTTTATCCTTTAAATAAAATAAAGATTATAATCATTACTACATATATACGTATTCGATTAAAGTTTATAGTTAATTTTATTTTCTATCGTAAAAGCATTTATGAGCTTTATGGATCATCCATTACAATAGCTAATATATATTATAAAAAAAAGATAAGTAAAAATTTAAATGCTTTTATTTTGGTTATTTCATGCCTGTACATTCGTAATAAACTGAATGGTTTGCTGATCAAAAAGTAATGATTTATTATACTTCAAAAGTAATTGTAGTTTTAAGCACGTGTTAAACCGATTGCGAAATGGACGTGATTAGTATATGTGCCAACCCCAACGAATTCCTATTTCTTTATTTTAATCAAAATAAATAAGACAGGGTAGGGTCATTTTCAAAATATTAATTGATCATTTTATTATTTTGATTTTAGTGGCAAAAGTTCCCCAATTAAAGAAGTAAATTGTACTTATATATCTAGTATTTAATACTCAGTATTTACTAACCTAGTAAATTAAACACCGACATATCAATAATAAATCATTATCGGATTTTAACTTCCTATAATAATAGAATAAAAAAAACGTTTCTAATAATAAAAGTTAATTATTTTCTAACACTAAGCAGTCCAATTAATTAACTATTACAAATAAGCTTAAAAGAAAATCGCTTAATTAATTTGTAGAAGATATAAAAATTTAGTAATGTTCTTTTTAGAACTCAATATGTTTTACAGATTCGGATTGAGTGACTACATAGGAAGCTAAATCCGTTGATTTAATTTTAAATGTATCTCTAGGTATACTGTAGCAAATGAAATTAATTTTTGGCGAACAAATTTCGTTCACATCGAAAACATCAATAATAATTTATTATTGAAGTTATACTTCTATTCGGACACTCTGTGGAATGAATTAGTGTGTAGCTAAATAGGAAAAATCATTACATATGTAATGGTGTGAATAAGAGAGAGACAGAATCACATATAAGGTATATTGTTCGGTAAAAACAAAGATGAAATATTTACTACATGTTATTAGTCATCACTATAAGTCCTTTGAATATCGTTTAAACATTCATTGCATTGAAAAGAGATAGATATACAACAAACAGTCTGAGCTATTGTTATTGTATTACATTGACGTATCGCATTATTTTTGACATATTATTTTATAATTCTGTTCAGTAAGTATACATATTAAGTTTAGTATTTTATATTAATAATAATATTCAGTAATGAGTATTGTATTGTAGTCTAAAATACCGTCACATGGTTGCATTATATCCTTCACTATGCTTTTGAGTCGAAGACATGCGTGTGAGTTAAAACCTGTTACTGAAAAGTGCAGTTCAAAGTGCGTTAAAATTTTGTAAAAGTGTGTACCTATATGTTGTTAGAAAATGTTTTGCATTGTTTTCTAGTGTTTTAAAATCTGTAATAGCCCACGGTAAGCAAATCGGGTTTTGTAAACACTTTTTTTGTACATTGATCGTTTTACTGTTTGGTTTTCGTGTTTGAAGTAAGGACACACATCAACTGGTCTTATTTTTTTAAGTATTTATTTAATTGAATACAGTTAATTTAAAAAAAAATATTTCTACTTGCCTGTGTTTGTAGTTATTAAGTTTTATTAGTTAACAGTGCATAGAAGTATAACTTCTGCCGGCAGTCCCACTGACTGCCACACCCTTTTTTTTTATTGTGGATGTATTTGTCAGAAGAACTCCATTGATTTTCAGTTAACCAATTATTCTGAGACATCTAAAATGAAGTTTTTGTAATTTGGATATTTGTTAAACAAGAAATGAATTCTTGTTTGACTAATTTTTAAGTAAAATGAATTTTAAATATAACGATACTCGAAATCTTAGGTTTCTTTATAAAAATATACCTTCTGAACTGTCGACAAACAATTTGGTTATCATTTTATCAATCTGATCCTTAAAAAAGTTAATAAAAAAAATAAAAAATCGTACTATATACATCTCAGTTGTCAAAACGACACCAGCTTATGATCCCAATATGAGCATCACTTATTCGTGCCTTTAAGAAAGCGGTGTAATTCCACATATCCTGAATGGTTCACTTATGAACTAAAATTTAATTCGTAAGAAAAAGTTGGCTCACGCTAGATATAAAGCTCTCAAAAGTCAGTCACATTACATTGAGTTCGACAATTTAAGAAAACAATGTAAAAATCTCACTAACCAATGTAGAAACGCTTATATAAACAACATCAACGATCGCTTAACCAATAATCCAAATTATTTTTGGAAGCACATAAGGAATTTAAAAAGAGATCATTTTTTTTTATGGTCAAGCACAAGCACTGCACGAAAAATCCTTTAAGGCGCTCTGAGAGCGGTGCGTGTGCGAAGAAAGCGATTCACGTTGTTCTTGAATCGTTGAAGGTTATATTCGGTGGGAAATACGGCCTCAGAAAGGCCGTTCCACAAAGAGGATGTCCTCCAGAAGAAAGAGTTCTTAAACAATGATGTTCGAGGAGTGTTAAGTTGAACCACATAGGGATGGGCGGAAGTGGTTTGTCGTGTATTTCTGCTATGAATTGCTCTAGGTGGAATCAAGCGGGCAATGTCAGTAGAACACTTGCCATGGAAATATTTGTAAAATAGGGTTAAATCACCAACCTGTCTTCAATGTTCTAAGCTGTCGAGGTTCTTGGTTAGCTCGTGGTCACCGATGAGGCGAATGGCTCTCCTTTGGATGGAATCCAACAACCGAAGGGTATGCTTCGGTGCAGAACTCCAGACATGAGAGTATTCCAGTGATGGTCGAATCTGGGCTTTGTAGAGTGTCAAAAGTTGTTGTGGTGTATACAGCTTTTTGGTACGGAAAAGTACACCGAGTTTCTGAGAAGCTGTCCTGGCGATTGTTACCACGTGATTATGCCAAGACATATCTCCTCCCAGATTGACACCCAGTAAGTTAATAGACGAAGCCAGTGGAATTGCGTGTCCTGCCATGACTATATCTAGTTCTGCAATGTTAACCTTCTTAGAGAAAACTGCTGCCTGGGTTTTTTTAGCGTTAAATTCGACTTGGTTACTGTCACCCCAAGACAAAATTTCTTCCAGGTCTTTATTGAGTCGTGATACTTCATGCTGTCTGCGAAGATGTGCGTCAGCAGCCGATGTTCGAGAATTCAAAGTAAACGATGAGATAAGTGTGCTGTCGTCAGCAAAGCTATAAATTGGATTTTCTGTCTTCGCTAGAAGGTCGTTAATGTATAGTAAGAAGAGGGTTGGGGATAATATGGACCCCTGAGGAACACCAGCATTGATGGTAAAGGTGTCCGAGAGAAATGCAGTTAGATAATACGGTTACTAGTAATGGGGAGCAAATTGCTAACCTGTTCGCTATGTACTTTGTCAGAAACTTTTCGAATAGTGTTGATTTGAAAGTTTATCCACATTACCCTTATGATGTTGATATTCCAATAATTAACATTAGTCGCAAAATGGTCTTTGATGGAATATGCTCTCTTAAGGACAACTTAAGTGCCGGTCCTGATGGCATACCGTCTTTTTTTTTTAAAAGATGCGTATTTACGTTATGTGTACCCCTTCATATTTTATTTACCAAATCAATAGCTTTATCGAGATTTCCGAGTGGATGGCAATCCAGTTTTGTAATACCAATTCATAAAAGTGGCCAAAAAAATCTAATTAATAACTATAGACTTATATCAATTCTGTCAACAAACCCAAAACTGTTTGAAAGACTAATTGTGCCCTACTTATCTTGGCACTGTAAAAATATTATTTCTCCTAGGCAACACGGATTTATGGAAAATAAATCAACGACTACGAATCTTCTTATTTACACAAATAAAATAATAAATAATTTGGAAAATGGTTTTCAGGTGGATTCCATCTACCTCGATTTCTCGAAGGCTTTTGACAAGGTAAACCATAGGATTCTCCTTACTAAGCTTCAGACAATGGGTTTTCCTGATTATTTACTAAATTGGATCAAAAGTTACCTTAGTAATCGTACTCAAATTGTTAAAATAGGGAATTATCAGTCGGACTGTTTTACTGTCACTTCCGGTGTTCCACAGGGCTCCCATTTGGGACCTCTTCTTTTTAACCTCTTTATAAATGATATTGGTAATTGTATTCACAATAGTAATTATTTGCTATTCGCGGACGACCTGAAATTGTTTATGAAAATCTCATGCATAAAGTGCAAGAAGATCTGAGGTCAATATTTATTTGGTGTACTCATAATGATATGATATTAAATTCTTTCAAGTGTTTATGTATATCGTTCACTAAACGTATGACAACTCTTAAATATAATTATAGTGTATAAACAATAAAATTATTAATAGGGTACAAGAAATCAGAGACCTCGGGGTCATATTTGACAGTTCATTATCATTTATTCCTCATATTAATTTTATAGTTAACAAGTCATTAAAAATGCTTGGTTTCATAAATCGACACTCTGCCGATTTTACAACTTATTCAATGCGATTAATATACTTATCATTCGTTAGATCAATCCTGGAGTATGCATTTGTTATTTGGTTCCCTTATTATAACGTTCACATCAGCAAAATAGAATCTGTCCAAAATAAATTTTTAAGATCATGTGCATTTAAACTTGGTGTTATTAAAAGCTATGACCAATTAAGAATCCAATTGGCCTTACCGAAACTACAAATTAGGCGTGATTTATTAGATTTGATGACATTACATAGGATAATAAATGGCACTGTAAATTGTCCCGATATTCTGTCTTCCATATATTTTAAGGTACCTTTAAGATCTACTCGCAATATAGTTTTATTTGAAATACCCACTTGTACATCTAATTTTAGTTACAACAATCCCTTACGAAGATGCATGCGTCTATGTAATAATAATTATAAGAGCTGTGATATAATAGGTTCGTCGACTAATAGTTTTAAAAACCAATGCCTTTTATGCAACAACTTGTAGTACTCGTTCATTCTATAGTCTATATTTGTGTATATATATGTTAGTTTTGTTAGACTGTGTATATATGTACCTTTTGTTTCTTATACTTTTATATCTTTTATACATATGTATTTTGTTAAGTGTTAAGTTAAGTTTTAAACCAATACTTGCTATATCTATATTGTTTATTAATAATTATTGTGAAAAAGGATATTTCCGTTTAATAAATAAATAAAATAAATAAAACTTTATTTGATATTCAATAAATTTTTTTTTTTTTGATTGCTGGTTGTGGGATAGTTCGATCCTGTTTAATGGTTTCGATAATGATGTATATTAATCTTTGCTATGTCGTGTTTTAATCACTTAAGTCTTAGTGTATCTAAAACGAATGTGAGTAGGGAACAACTTTAATATATTTTCCATGCACAAATATTTGAAGGGAAGACCGCATTGTTCTAATTATGAGAAAATAGTTTGAAACAAAGAAAGAAGTAAAAATAAATCTCCATAAATCACACCGGTGTAATTAATAGTATTTCGTAAAACAACTGGATTTAAATCCTATTCTTATTTTCATGTAGTCGATTTTGATATTTTACACAATTATTGTAATCGATTAAACAAGGTACCTACATTAATCCTAGCTAATATATGTGAAAATACAGTATCTAAGCCGTTTTTTTTTCATATTATTTGAAATTTAACCTTTCATTCCAAACTTCTTATCCTATAGGAGAAGGAGCGTTTATCCTATTTATGTGACCCTACATATATCATCTGAACTAAATTACATTTTGTCGAGGTCTTTTTATAAAAATATTGCTGTTGTTTTTGTTAAATTGAGGATCAGATAAGTTACCAAGGAAACGTATTCAATCATAGGAAGCCAACTTAATAACAGTCAATGGATTTTCTAAAAAGGGCGAGTTAGAAATGCGAAATAAAATTCATATACCGGAAAATCTTTTACTTACTCCCTATCGAAAGTAAGGGTCAATATGTGTTAATTGTTGGTTGTGGTAATTGGAAATACCTAGTGGGAATTACATAATTATTTAAGTACTTTTTAATTAATTTTCCGCATGACCCTTTATATGTTGGATTAAAACAGAAAATGCCTTTTCAAATCTTTAACTAATATTAAGAATTTATTTAATTCGAGAGAAACATGATGCTTAAATTCATCAATTCTCTTAACTTAATATTATTAAAAAGATCATTAAAAAAAGTGAATCCAAATAAATATCAGCAGTTATCATATTTTCGTGAAAGTAATTTCTTTTTATAACCCTCCATTCTAATATTCGAATGAACATTCGTGAATTCCCATATGTAGATTATTAATTTATCCGATTCCTGCGTCTTTTGTTGTTAGGGAAAACCTCCATTAAAAGTAATTTCACAAAGTAAAACCAAATAAAAAATATCATCCCATTAAAAGAACTACCTTGCGATTGCTGTTCAGCGGAACCTGTGATCTTTAACAAAAGCATATTTGAATAACTTCTCCTTCAGTTCATTACATCAAGCATTTTACATTGGCGGAGATTCCGGAAATAAATAAAAACAAACTTATATTAATAAAAAAATTCTAAACTTGATATTTAAATGTTTGCTAGTAATTTACTTATGTTTGCTTCTGGATCTGGATCTGGAAATTTGGGAGGGGCGAGCTAGTGCTCAGCCAGCACTGAGGCCACATATGACCCATTGTGCATCCTCCCGTGTGTAGGGATATCCTCACCTCAGGATGTCACCAGGTCTATTGATTTAAAATAGGTTATGAGGCTCCCGAGGGGGATCTCCCTGACATCGGCTGGTGTAAGCCAATACTTGCCCAACACGGATCTTCTGATTTCAGAAAAAGCAGAGCAGTCATACATAATGTGTTCTACTGTTTCCTCTTCTTGTTCGCAGCCTCTGCATAGCGGCGATTCTGTTAGCTTCATCCTAAAGAGATGTTGTCGCAATTGGCAGTGACCTGTCAGGATTCCCACAGCTGTTCGGAGATTTTGTCTGGTCAATGCCTTAAATTTTTTTGCTGTTTCCTCGCCAGGATGAGGTAATAACTCTCTGGCCAGTCTACAGTTCGTAGTTTCATGCCAGCACTGTATAAATTTTTGGTGAGAGTGCTGTTTAATAAGGTCCACGACTGCGGACAATGTTAGCTTGGTAGACGGGTAAGGGCTAACATATCTGTAGCCCGCAGCCCTCTTTGCTAAATTGTTCGCAATGCGGTTGCCTTTAGAGTTCCCATGTCCTTTGATCCAGCTGAGAGTGACCACGTTACTCTGGCTGGCCTCAGTTAGAGATTGGTGACATTCTAGTACTAAACTTGAAGTGAAACGTGGTCTATTCAAGGTCAGTAGTGCTTGTCGGCAGTCTGTATATATATTTATATTCCTGCCTGTGATGTTCCTATTGATTAATTCTTTTGCAGCTATGGTTATGCCTGTGAGTTCTGACTGAACCACACTTGACAAGCCATCCATAGCCCATTTTGTTTTTAGGCTTAAGGATCTAGAGTAAATTCCACATCCCACACCTTGCTTTGTTTTTGATCCATCCGTATATACGCTCAGAGCGTTCACTACGTTGGGGTCTGCTGTCTTGTGTGTTAATATTTTGTAGGGTTTGTCAAAGACAAATCTTGGTGCGACGGCATCCGTGACTGCCTGTAAGAGTGGTATCACTTTTATCGATTCCCTCCACAGACTATCCCTATAGGTGCCAGTCCCTACAGTGGGTTCGATACCAACCGTGCGAAAGCGTACCATGGTCATCAATGCGACCTCCTTAACAAATATATCAAGGGGGGTGAGACCAAGTATGACTTCCATTGCGCTGGTCGGTGTGCTTCGCATGGCTCCTGTTACGAGAAGGCATGCTGATCTTTGAATTTGGTTTAATTTTTTGATAGCTGTCGTTTGTTTCACTTTAGGCCACCACACGACAGCACCATATGTTAGCATAGGTCTTATGATTGCCGTGTAGATCCACATGGTGACCTTGGGGGATAATCCCCAGGTCTGTCCTATGGTTCGGCGGCATTGCTCATAAGATATAAATGATTTTTTAACTCTGCTTTCTATGTGTGAGTTCCACGTCAGCTTGCTGTCGAGGATAACACCCAAGTATTTCACTTCTGTAGCAAAGCTTAATTTATGTTTGCTTAACCCGAGTTGATTTTTTTACGCAAACCTCGTTTCAACCTGTCCGAAAACCTACCAAAGTGAAACATAGATTAGTTCCAATGCATTCACCATCAATGTAAGTCCAAAGTAGAAGAATATCAATGAAAAAATTTAAAAAAGATACCTTGACCGAGACTTGAATCCGAGATTCAGGCACTCTACAAGTAAAACTACTAAAGAACTGAAAACTGAAAATGTATCTAAAATAAGGTAACACTGAAGAAGAACTAATCTGAAACTCAAATAGTATCACTAGACATCTCAAAAGCATTTGATCAAGTGTGGCATGCAGCTCTTTTGAACAAACTGCCTTCATACGGACTTTCGCAAAACGTTTGCAGATGGATATCCAACTTTCTCTCCAACAGGCACATCCAAGTTGCTGTAGATGGACATTCTTCCAACCTCTACAAGATCAACGTTGGAGTTCCCCAAGGATCGGCTCTAGCTCCTACTCTATTCTTACTACACATTAATGATCTACTAGAAGCCACTAATAACCCGATACATGGTTTTGCAGATGATAGCAACCTACACTGTAGCAAAGCGCACAACCGTCCCATACCTCTAGATATTCTGGAAGAGGACAGAAGATCCACAACGGCTACTCTTTACAAAGCCCAAATACGGCCTAATCTTGAATACTGCTCGCATGTATGGGGATCGGCGGCTCCGTCAAGGCTCGGAGTTCTTGATGCAATACAGAGAAGGGCAGTTCGACTAATTAACGACACCAGTATCACCAAAAACCTAGCCTCATTATCCCACCGAAGAGCAGTGGCTGATCTTTCCTTGTTTTACCGATACATAAACGGATTTTGCGCAGAAGAACTCCGCTCTATAATGCCTCCACTTGCCAGACCAGCCAGAGCAACGCGACGTGCCAAATCCATGCACCCTTATACTGTTCAGTGCCCAACATCGAGAACGGATCGATTCGATCGTTCCTTCATCCCCAGGGTCTCCAGATTGTAGAACTCCTTACCTCCCCACGTCTTCCCCAATCGTCCTAACTTGCAGGCCTTTAAATCCCAAATTAATAAATTACCTCTTCTGCCCCAATAGATGATCTCGGTACATTTGTATTTAGGTTTATACCTACGAGGACATCCTTAATAAAAAAAAAATGAATAAAATTATTCCTCGTCATTACCTAAACATTTAATTTTCATTAATTTTTCTTTAAAATCAATAGGTTTCGAAGTAAATAAGAAACTGTTGTGTACTTTTTTACACTAAATATTTAGTTTCAAGATTAGTTATTTGTTAGTGTTTAAGTTATTAAGCAATATAATTTTTGGACTTAAATGCATTGTAACAAAATTTTTATTTATACCAGCCACCACTGTATTATTTAGTATTCTTACATTCTACTGTTTACCTTAAAGGTCTGCTTGTTTGTTCTAATCCATAGAACGAACATTGGGTGATTGAAAGGCATCCACTCAGGAACTGCATACCGCTTTGGGATTAAATTTTACATGTGGATTGACAGTAATAACAATATAAAGGAATACGCCTTTGATGTTGGATCACCAAACCAAGAGACGAATGCGTCTTTTTCATTTTCAAACACATTCATTGCGTCCCAAAGGAAATTTTTTCATATGCTTGTAATCTTTTAGCAAAATAATATTTAATAATAAATTTTATATTAGTATGGATTTTATTAATCAAAACGTAATTTTAATTCAAGTTTCTTTTTGAATTGAAAACAGCCCAAGGAAAAAACTTTATTGTTCAAAGTAACTAAATCTCGAGATTATAGAACTACACAGTCATTGGTCATTTTAGTTGTTGAAGTATTTTGTAGTGGACGAAGAAGTGGAGACTTGTAAAGTAAAGCAGACCTTTCGAGTGTAGTGGGCGCTTGAAATTATAAGAGACCTACCAGACTCTGAATGGGTAGAAAATAACTCACAGCGTCTTAGAGTGTGCAACATTAGGGTAATTTAGAACCAGATAAAGCATACTGAGGGACACAATAAATTACTAAAATGTAAGCAAACGTCTAAAAATACATCCAATTTGTACCTATCTTGATTTCCCGCACACAATGGATGTAACGTTTGGGATTAACGGGATAAGTATAAGTTTTAAGTGGCTCGACAACTTACGTACTACTTACGTCGAAAATTCCTAATTGCCCTCAATTCACGAGAGTATAAGATACCATTATTAAACTTCTACAGTTTGACTCTAATAACCTAAAGACTCTAATAAGCTCTGGAATAAGCACAAAAGTGTCTTCAAGACATAGCAAATATCATTTTACTTGTAAGGAAAGAAAATTCTTTTGTTGGCGTTAGTTTACTGTACATCATAATTATACGTTTTAAACAGATATGCAGTAGGTTTTGTTTAAAAACAATTTAATAATTATTTTTAAAATATATGTTTGGTTTTTTGAATAAAATTTATAGGTAAACTAGAAACTGGTGCATTAATTTCTTGGAGCAGAGCAGAAACAGAAATATATAAAGTAAATAAATAATCGTTAGTAGGTAAATTCAAGATATTAATATCATAAGGGTGCTTATAAATTATCCACGTTGTACAACTGCCACATTTTATTACAAGTGTCACCCCAACCATCGTTATTGAATAGAACTGTTGGATTCACATCAGACAAAAATCTCGGGGTGATGTTTAATACGAGTTGGGGGTTTATTTGGCGAATTTAGGCAAGATCTGTCACCGATTGTAAGAATAATAAAAAACGATTAAATTTTGACCATTGTTGGTTAATATCAATTCAACCGAATAATTTTCCAATTTCTATCTGACTGATTTTAAAGAGATAAATGAATTATTTATTGATTCGCAATTTGTCTTTTAACCAGAAATGGTCGGGTTGACTAGCTTGACATTTTAAAATCAATTCATATAAAACTTTACAATTGAATGAAACTATTTTTTTTTTGTAATGTTAACATAATGATGAAGAATGGTTTGTATAGTAAATAAAAGCTATTTGGTAATAGGTTAGTGATTTTTTTTCTAAGAGCTTACTAGACAGAAAAATTTAATTTACTATAGGTTAAAAAATAACGACATTTTATCTATCTCTGTTTTTTTTAACAATAATAGATATTTGTCTAATATATCAAATATTTTTATGTTGGATACATATTTATATTATAATGGTAAATCTGGAAATAACATAGTATTTTTATCAATTAAATATAACTTTTTTCATGCCAATGTAGACCCCCTTCGAGTTTCCCATGGATCCCTAAGGGTCTATATGGACCACTTTGGGAAGCATTGGTTTATAGGATGTTTCGAATTTAGATTATTAGCACGTTGAGTCGAATAGAGGATTTTTTTCTTCTATAACAAGGCTCTTGGCTTTGTCCGAACTATTGTGGAATCTTAAACGAATATTAGATTGGATGGGTAAAGATAATCCTCTATTGAAAGTTTTGTTTTCAGCCCAACATCAAATAGTGAAAACGTAGAAATGTTTTGTCTGTCTGTCCGTTCGTCCGTATGTCCGTAAACACATCTCCGTTATTAGAAGGGCTAGAGGCACAAATGAGATGTCAAATTAAAGTTCTTTGTTGGAAGAAGACATTAAAGGTGAGAACTTTTCTTATCACTTTCGGTTCAAAAGTTATAACCAAAAGAAAAAACGTAAAGTCGTTTGGGGTGAAAACAGTAAAGTCACTTGACTTATCCCGGCGGCACGATATTTTCAGCAAAATTATCATAATTACTTATTTAAAGGGTACATTCATTATCGGGATCACCCATAATTTAATTTCGAAATTATTAAACTATGGGAATCTTAACATACAAAAAATATTGCGAATTAAATATCTTACTGTCTGTATCTCTTTTTAAAATGTACCTAATTAAATACAGAGTTGCATACAAAAATCAGATAGTGGCTAAGAAAAAGATTAAAGTTTCGTAATTGCCTCAGCTCATATCACTGTTTAAAATTTTTACCAAGATGTGACTCACATAGTGAGTTTTAATTAATTATCTTTATATGAGTGCAAACTAGATCTTTAAAACATTCTTGATTACTACTTTTATTAATGTTATATGGAACCTTTATATAAAGTAAATTATTAACTTAACGATTATGTTAGATTTTAAATAGAACTACTATAACAGTATTTTCATTTTTCCATCAACGGTGAGAATCATATTGACTCCAATTACCATTAAAATATAATTCAAGATAAATGTGTCAATTAAGAATAATCTCGTAATGAGAGACTTAATGCCTTCTGAAGAGTTCTACATAATTAAACATAAAATAAAATTGCAAAAGTGCATTCAAATCAAATCTGTATAATAGGCAATTGAAATTTCCCAGGACTGGTTAATGTTTAAACTCAATAATTGGTAAAAATTATAATTATAATCTTATTTATAAAAAACATATCTGGTATGATTATATATTCATATATTCAATTCAACAAAAGACAGAATCATAATAACAATAGGATATTGATGTCGGCTAAAACCACGATATATGTCTAATTTTATTATAACAGTTAAAATAATCTTCTTAAATCTGCGACCATTTAAAGTTTTGCATAATGAACGAATTACAATGGGGTGCTATAATAAGCATACCAAAGTTTTGTCACACCCTGAAGCTATAGTGATCAAACAGGGTTGATACATCGCTCGATTTAAATATCAATCATATTTAATCATTAATCAAATTATCAATTAAGTATTAATTTTATTTTTAAAACTAAACCTGTTTTACGAGGGTAAATGAAACAAAAACGGCAATTTTTCTATTATTCTTAGAATGCAGTTTCTAGCTTTGTTGTGTGGAGTATTTGGTTTATTAGGAATGGGGAACTGAATGGGTGAGCGGGTTGTTTAATTGTTAGTACAGACATGACAATTAAGATGAACCTTTGTCTGTTGTGCACCGGAATATCATCAAGTTTTTAACCTACTAAAGAAGACCTAGGTCGGGACTATACAGTGGATGGCCTATTAACTCGATGTTTTCAAGCTTCAAAAACTTGAATTCTATAAAGCAGATATGCTTTCCTCGAATGCATTAAAATTACTTTTCTCACAACCACACATTGTTAATTTTTTGATTTATGGTTTCCTTCTTTGCTGGGTATTAATAAGTACAGACACCAATCTAATTGTTTGTGGAAGCTGTATTATAGCAGAAAATCCAATAGGATTAGTCTGCGTTGTAGAATGTTGGTTATGCCGAAATTTGGAATGTGGCAGTAGCATTTCATATTACATTTCGTAATATATCGATATTGCAACAAAAATAAAAATAATACGTATGAAAATATAACTACGAGAAGAGAAATTAAATAACTGAGGATACAAAGTCTGGAAAATAAGAATTTTGGGAATAAATCAAATTTAAACTTTTGAATCGTCTTTACGTAAACTGTTTTTGAAGAACAAACCAGTTTATTTTTATTAATTTATAAAATTTAAAGCTAATCATAAAAAACTATAATTTTATGTTGCATTTTATTTCATAAAACGCATAAAGATTATTTGGTTACATTTTCCAGCTAAATCGGTTTTAAGGGACGAGAAATCACAATAACCCTTGACTAAAAATCAAAATTAAAAGGGTAATTAAATTGAATAAGAACTAGAGTTGTCGGATATCCTGGCAGATGTCGTGACAGTGTCAACAATACACATCAAGCTCAACTTCCTTCAAAACGAATTTTAAAATTTCATTGCAGTAATGCATGTGGGCATGTGTCAGTTACCCTTTAAATTTAAAAAGTAAAATAATATCAATGAGATTTTGTTTACACTAGAGTGAATTTGACTAGTGAAGGCGGAATTTGATTTGGCTGCTCCTCTTAGTTGTCAATGTAACCCCATCGGAGGGTTTTGTGTCAGACATCCATTACTAATGGAAACTTGTGGTCTTGAATGATCACAATGTCACCGTTTGTTAATTCTATTTTGATCGAAGTAATTGTATGACACATGGTTGTTATATGAGCATTTACCGCTTTTAAATCGTATATATAATAAGTAAAATAAAATAGCACACTGGTAACAAAACAATAGCTGCTTTTTATTTTTATATAATAAAGACCTAGAGTACTATATAAAAATATTTTTCTACGCCCATGACTGTAAACGTCAAAAATCGCACTGTAGACATTCCGTGTAAGTGACATTTAACAATAACATGCACGTAATGAGATCTCATAACATACATGTGCGTTTAGATAAGAAAACTTAAATTTCTTTGTTTAATCAAATTGCAATAAAATTTTTATGTACGTACTACTTTATTTGGTCTATTTACAAACTTTTAGTCAATTTAAAAACATAAATATATAATAGTTTTTATTAAAAAATAAAATAAAAATAAAACAGATATAGGCAACATACATTACATTTTAAATTATTATTTAATCCAGGATGTTACTTATTGTCACTACTTTGATAAATGTTATTTTAAACGGCAAATTTCGTCATATATTTTTTAAGAGATGTCAAATATTTAGAATTAAAGATAAAATATTGAGTCGTAGAAAAAGCATAGTACGTAACTCGAGTGGTAAGAGGTATTACGTACTCGTGTAATTACGCACTCGCCGCTACGCGGCTTCGTGCGTAACTTTTCCACTCGTACGTAATATCCTATTTACCACTCTTGATACGTAATATACTATTATTTGAAATTCCATACATTACTTATATATCAGGGCATTTAGGATTTTTAAATGCAGCATCTATCGACTTGCAACTTTGTGCATTATGTAAGAGGAACAGGAAAACAAGTATTTTTCTTAACGAAGCGTGTATTGCATATAATTATAAATTGTTAGCTGAGCGCTTTCGGCCTAAACACCGGCCATCATCAGAGCTAAAACTAATTAAAAAATTGATACAATTTTACTAAAATAAACAAATTGTAAACTTACGTCAAGGTAAATCAATACCCCAGGGGAGAAAATGAAAGGTAGACTGTACAGTCATCCAAAATTAACCATTCCATAGGAACTACCATATGGTGGTCGAAAAAACAACATCAAACATTTACAAGTTAAAACTTTCAAGCTCTTTGCAGAAGAGAATGAAAGGGAAATTAAAATTAATATTAAAACCAGTCAACGAAGGAGCTGCAAGAAAATTTATTTTTTAAAAAATGAAAAAAAAATATATAAGAAAAAAGCTCGACCTTACTGTGAGGCATCAAAGAAGGAGAAAAGCCAAATCAAGTACAAAAAGAAGCTCGCACAAGGCATTAGAGTGGTAAAAGCCAATTAGTGATTAAAATAATGGAAAATCCGGTCGGCTTCTGGGTCTAACATCACTAAGTCCGACTCCGAAACAGAAGGTCCATGCTACTGAGAAAGATGGTGGTACGTAGTAAAAGTCGTGATTAAGAGGGAGGAAATGAAAGTGACGTAGTGTATGATACCAACAACTGAATATTTGAAACTTGTGGCTGAATAAAGTTAACTAAATATGAAATAGGAAAGAAGAATTTGACATTTTACTGAAGTTGACAGAAAAGAAGAACTAAGCAAAGTGACAGTACCTTTAAGATGTAAATAAAGTTTTATAAGTTAAAATTATCAATAGTAATTTTCACTAAATGAATTCTCAATCACTTATTAAATTGCATATTTCTACGCTGGTTAACTTATAAAACTTTATTTACATCTTAAAGGTACTGTCACTTTGCTTAGTTCTTCTTTTCTGTCAACTTCAGTAAAATGTCAAATTCTTCTTTCCTATTTCATATTTAGTTAACTTTATTCAGCCATAAGTTTCAAATATTCTGTTGTTGGTATCATACACTACGTCACTTCCATTTCCTCCCTCTTAATCACGACTTTTACTAGTTTTACCACGTACCACCATCTTTCTCAGTAGCATGGACCTTCTGTTTCGGAGTCGGACTTAGTGATGTTAGACCCAGAAGCCGACCGGATTTTCCATTATTTTACTCACTAATTGGCTTTTACCACTCTAATGCCTTGTGCGAGCTTCTTTTTGTACTTGATTTTGCTTTTCTCCTTCTTTGATGCCTCACAGTAAGTTCGAGCTTTTTCTTACATATTTTATTCAATTTTTAAAAAATCAATTTTCTTGCAGCTCCTTCGTTGACTGGTTTTAATATTAATTTTAATTTGCCTTTCATTCTCTTCTTCAAAGAGCTTGAAAGTTTTAACTTGTAAATGTTTGATGTTGTTTTTTCGACCACCATATGGTAGTTCCTATGGAATGGTTAATTTGGATTACTGTACAGTCTACCTTTCATTTTCTCCCCTGGGGTATTGATTTACCTTGACGTAAGTTTACAATTTGTTTATTTTAGTAAAATTGTATCAATTTTTTAATTAGTTTTAGCTCTGATGATGGCCGGTGTTTAGGCCGAAAGCGCTCAGCTAACAATTTATAATTATTTGCAATACACGCTTCGTTAAGAAAAATACTTGTTTTCCTGTTCCTCTTACTCCAGTAAGCGTGTACAAGTCTTTTACAGTCTATTTCATTCTTTGTGCATTATGTTGGGAATGAAGTCAGGAAAAAAGTCTACAATAGAAAAATGGGTGGAAATGTATAATTGCTTTTACAGTGCTTAAATGCAACCTAAATTGTATGCAATTTTTGAGGTAATATCGAATTTTATGAAAACATGTCAAAATCAGTATATTAAGGAGCACCTAGTGCCCCGAATTGTTTCCAACGTTGATAAAAGAAAGCAATTGCATTCTAGAGCGATCTCTCACCTAGAAGACAGATACTACAACAAAAATTTCATGTCAAATAGTATTTGTCTATACGCAAATTTTTAATGAAAAATAACATTCATTATTAAACTGTCTTTGTAAAAAGTTCACTTGCTCACTTTCACCTCATACAAGATCCATTTGTCATGTTCGCACTTTTTAAATCATAGCATTATCCGATCCTAATTTGAATAAAATGATCAGTTTTAGCAAGTTTCTTTACCATGTCAACTGCATTTAACCCCATCACAATATGCATCCGTTGACCATTCATCATGATCGTACTAACAAAGAATTAATAAATTTTAAATATTGTTCCAACAATGAAATAACCATCGTGCTATACAAATAAACGTATTTATTAATAGTAATAATATACGAAGCCAGGTGTCCATCCCTTAGTAAGCGATATTTTTAAAATAATACCCTCACAGTCTATAGAGTAAAGTACAAGTGTCTGACTGTGTTTCTGTGTATACCTACCTCTAGAATTTATTCGTCTTTGACAGGGGTGTAGCAAACTTCTGCTATTTGGAATTTAAACCTAAATCCTGCAAATTATACCAATTTTTATTTTTACAATCTTAGAAATAATTAAATTTACCGAAGATAATTGTTGTGTTATTAACTTTTGTGAACCATTCATAAAAAAAGTCGCCCAGACATATAGTATTATAAATTATTAATTATAGTTGGAAATGGACACCTTTTTGTATAAAACTTGTGTTTCCTATTAAAGCCACAGTAAATAAAACAATAGACGAGGAAATATCGATATACATTATATGTGCAGATGTTTGTTCCCATGCTAATAAATAAAAATTTATCAAGATCCTGGAATTTTTCGTGTTTGACAACGATTTGTCTCTTAAGTAAAATTATAATCGTGCCGTGCATTAATGGTAAAGTGAAGTCATCATAATAAATGGTGCTATAATAATTACGCAAAATTCCTACTTAATGACAAGTATTGTAAGTTCCTAAAATTTACAAGACCGTAACAAGAAAATTCAGATTATTTAAATAAAACTATGAAGATTTTTGATACTACACCTTTTCCAATTTTAGTTCGAAAACGGTCAATTGTATTTCCAAATAGTCATTTGAATTTCAAAAAGTATCAATTGTATTTCAAATTAGTCAATTTAATTTCAAAAAGCATCAGATGTATTTCAAAATTATCAATTCAATTTCAAAATGCGTCACTTGTATTTAAAATTAGTCATTTGGATTTCAAAAAGCATCAATTGTATTTGAAAATTATCAATTCAATTTCAAAAACTAACACTTCAAATTCCAAAATAGTCATTTGTATTTCAAAAACTATCAAATGTATTTCATAATGCATCATTTGAATTTGAAAACTGAAAAAGCACGGGCAGATGTTAGATGGGTGCTATCTGCCGAATCTTAATGTTGAGAGGTAACGTACTGAAAGTTCTTCCTTACAATCACTTTTTTCACGTAACTTGCTCAGAAGTAATTATCAACACAGCGGATGCAAGATGCCCTTTATGTAGAGTCGTCCTGGAGGGTAACGAACCATATGCTAGAAAGATTTACAAGAAGCACTTAGATCCAGATAGGAAGAGAATTGTTGCTTGTGCAAATAAAGGTGAGGATTGGGTCAGATTGGCATCAACATTAAATATTAATTTCCACACGGCCTACGAATGGATCAAATCAGGTCGGGACCACATGTTCCAAAAAGGAGGAAAGAAACCAAGGATTCTTTCGGAACAGCAGGTAGACAGAATCATTGAATGGGTCGAAGAAGATTGTTCGCAGACATTAAAAATTTTGAGAGAAAAAGTGTCAGGAGAGTTCAATGTGAGAATCTGCCTTTCCACTTTGGGTAACTACTTAGAGGGTAGACTTTTTACTTTGAAACAAGTACATAAGCAGCCTGTTACAATGAATAGCAATGAGAATAAAATGTTGAGGGCACATTATGTTCGTACTCTCAATGACTATATCCAACAGGGCAAACAAATAGTATGGATTGATGAAACAAACTTCAATTTATTTTGTCGTCGTTGTAGAGGTCGCTCTCGGGTTGGTAATAGAGCAGTACAATTGCTTCCAGCCGCAAGGGGGCCAAATATTCATTTAATTGGAGGCATCTCGGCAGCAGGCGTCGTTGCAATGCACCGCCGTCGTGGCTCTTTTAATGCAGCTGCTGCTAATGAGTGGATTCTACAACTCATGCAACAATGGGAGAATGGGGGAAATCAACTTGTTGATTTAGTGATAGTTTGCGATAATGCTCCATGTTATGCTAGGTTGGCAACGGCCTTAAATGGCACTGCAGTTTCTCTCTTGAAATTAGCATCGTACTCCAATGTTAAACCCGATAGAGACAATTTGGTCCAAGATAAAAACCTTTGTGAAGAATACCATGAGAATTCCAGATGTAGCTGCTCCTGGAGTAATGGAACAAAGATTGGTTTACTTGGCAAATATTGCAGACGAAGCCAAAAATACGATTGCAGGAGGTGATTGCGCTCGTGCGGTACAACACTCGTAGACGTTTCACGGACCGGCTTTAGCGTTGGAAGATATGCCTGTTGGACAATCACTTATATAAGCATATATCACATATTACATTGTTGATGACTGATTTTGAAATAAAATTGATTACATTTGAAATTGAAATGATGGATTTTGAAATTGAAATAGAAATTTTTGAAATTAAATTGATTAATTTGAAATACAATTGACGCATTTTGAAATTTAATTGATAATTTTAAAATACATTTGATACATTTTGAAATTAAATTGACTAATTTGAAATACAATTGACGCATTTTGGAATTGAATTGATAATTTTGAAATACATTTAATACTTTTTGAAATTAAATTGACTAATTTGAAATACAATTGATATTTTTTGAAATCAACTTGACGCTTTTTGAACTACAATTGGAAGTAGAATCGTCTTGTAAAAAAACTTATACTATTCGTCTATTTGTCTAATTCTGTTTATTTAATCTATTAAACAGTTTATATAATTTCTAAAACAATATGCTTAACAACTAATAACTTAGAACTAGCAGATGAATGCGAAAATAAAACAGATTTGCTAGACTTTATTTCCGGAAAAGGAATGATTGAAACGACTCTGAACCGAGTATAAGTGCCTTTAAAGGTGACGAAGGGACAATGAAAGATCTTATCTGGTCCGTGTAGATGAAGGCTCCGGAAAACAGTATGTGCACTTAATAACGATTTAAATGAACCATGCGAGTCATTGTTCCACGGTGTTGGTCATACGAGACGAACATTGTTTACAGTGTCGGAGACTCAAAATTAGAATCACTTCAACGATTACAAAAAGAAACAGACTTTATCGAATTACTAAGTTTTAATTTCTAGTTCCAAAGTTTGATTAAAAATATTTTTATTGCTTTATAAAGGTTTGTGATTGTTTGAAAACTAGATGAGTATTTATTAATAAAAACTTTAACTGTGACATATCTTACAAATGATAAACAATTATAACGTAATAGAATACAACTGTTTGTATATTGTTTCACAAAAAAAGTAAATTTGTTTTAATTCTAATTTAATTAAAATTTAATAGTATTTTGTTACATCAAGAAACGTGTGTTTGTAAGTGTATTTATTAAGAAATAGAAAAAGATAAATCTGAAGAATTAATTACTTAAATTAAAAGACGATAAAAATACCGATTTTGGCTTATTTCCTGATTAATTACAGAAACGTTTCTGGAATTTAGTTTCTTATTGAATCTCGTTGAAATTTATCGTGACACAAGTTAAGACCATATGTGAGGTAAATTGGTGATCAGCAGATTTCTTAGTTTGGGTCGCTTCAATGCACAGTAGGCCCATAATGTATTTAAGAATTTCAGGAATTTGTCAACAGAATTCACATCCAACCCCTTGTAGACAAATATTTTTAGTTGTTTCGACATTTTCCTATATATTACTGACAGTGGTGGTGTGAGAAATTGCTTTCTTTTAAAAATATATCCAATTTTCTACTTCTAACCAATTCGGGTCGTATAAACAAAAACGTGTTAGTAATTTAAAAGTGCACAACATACTACGCTGTATATAAATGTAACTATTAATTGGTAATTATAAGTTCCAAGCAATAATTTACCAGTAGTAACTACATCGAATAGTAATTACTTCAGTTTATAATACCGTTAAAATATCCATATTCTTTTACAGAGCAAAGTATTACGTAGTATGAAAACAAATTGGTATAACTCATACGTGTAAAAGTGAACAAAAAAAAATAATCACACTATACTGGATGTTATTATACAAAAATTTAACGTGAACAGAACAGTAATTAAGTTTTTCTGGTTCTATACAAAGAATATTGATTTAAGCTAGCTAGACAAATATAAATAGTAATGAATATATAAATATATAAATAATCAAATATAAATAGTACATATTCTCACAATATATAATATTCTCTATAAGTATTAATACAGTAAACTGTAATATTGTCGTATTTAATAAAGCGACTTTCCAATAGATATCAAAGAATAATATAATATAGAATTCTATCGCTTTACAAGTTTTGAAAAACATTTTCAAAGAAAATGACCGTTCAACCAAGAAGAAACAACTACTTCCCGGGTTATATACCCCGACGGATATTGGATTACACTTCAAAGTCGAACGGAGTTGGTATATCTAATAGATAATTTAAACCAACCATTCGGGTTTGCAGTTAGAAGGGACAACATAACTTGTAGACCGGTTTCGACCTATTGGGTCTCGTCAGTACAAGGTATATGTTATCCGTCAGCGAGCTTAAGGCATAATCGCTGACTGAAGATTTCACTAAAATCACGAAGATATATTACTTTCAGTAATGAAAGTGTAAACACCGCGATAGTAGTGACATCCTCACCTCTAACTGCAAACCAAATTTCAAAAGATTTTGACAACGAGACGTAGGCCTCGAAACTATCTATAAGTATTAATACAGTAAACTGTAATATTGTCGTATTTAATAAAGCGACTTTCCAATAGATATCAAAGAATAATATAATATAGAATTCTATCGCTTTACAAGTTCAGTCAGCGATTATGCCTTAAGCTCGCTGACGGATCACATATACCTTGTACTGACGAGACCCAATAGGTCGAAACCGGTCTACAAGTTATGTTGTCCCTTCTAACTGCAAACCCGAATGGTTGGTTTAAATTATCTATTAGATATACCAACCCCGTTCGACTTTGAAGTGTTATCCAATATCCGTCGGGGTATATAACCCGGGAAGTAGTTGTTTCTTCTTGGTTGAACGGTCATTTTCTTTGAAAATGTTTTTCAAAACTTGTAAAGCGATAGAATTCTATATTATATTATTCTTTGATATCTATAATATTCTCATCATTTTTCATAAAAGAAACAAGATAATCTTTCAATGAACCTCATATCCTATAGAACTATTTTTTTAACATACACGGCCAGTTAGCTTATGAAAAAAATAAATAACAAAAGACTCTTATGGTATTTTAGGAAAACGTAAATCATATATACCGCTTAATTAGTTTTCAGAGAGCAGTTTTCAAAACATACGTAAGCGTATATACACACGATCCACCAGTGTCCGACACCGGTGGCGACCACCGGTCGGGCGAGTCTTTACACATGAAGCCACTTGTGTCCGACACCGGTGGTTGCCACCGGGGGCGCATCAGCCGGGTATACAAGGTTCTCCTTCAATAGCAGTTTGTTACAAAATCCTTAGTATTGCATTCAAAATGTTTCTCCATAATAAACGATCAAACAATTGCAAGATTTAGACACAAAAAATGGTTGGTGTGTACACCTCTATTAAAAACAACGTACTGCTAAAATTAAAATATAGGAAAGTGGCCCGGCCGGTGGCGAGGGCAGGATACTAGCGTAGCGGTAGTCGAGCAGCTAAAAGTGGTGTGATCCGCAAAGTGGCTCGTCTGTAATCGTACATTTAAAACAATGCATTGCTATCGGTGGTCGCCACCTGTGTCGGACACTGGTGGTTCGTGTGTATATACGCTTAGTGAAGCTTTTTTACTGTATCATCGTCTTTTTTGACATCAAAAGTGTATTTGATAGCTTACCGGATAATGTAATCCTTGAATCTCTGAAAACTAATCGTTCATCTAGATTTTCTCTCCAACAGACTTTTAAGAGTATTAGTAATCGACAAAATGTCTTCTACATTTTCCAGAACACATTAGATGTCCCACAAGGCTCTGTACTCAGCACTGATCAACTGTTCTTTAAAAATGATTTCTATGCCCAAAAGTGCCAGCACAGCAGACCACTAATAACTTTAAACGGAAAACACCTATCCGTTGTAGAACTCTATAAAATCCTAGGAATCACCCTGGAAAAAACGATTGATTCGAGACAGCATATTAAAAACTGTGTGACCAGATTTAACATTTTTACACAATAAGTCAAAATTAACCCTTACTAAAGTATTTGCGTTACATCCTTTTATTCCAATATACCTATATAAAGGTAGCGGGTAGTGTTAGAAAAAGTAAATTATTGTCACCTTTTATAGGGGAAACTGTCCGTTCCCAATGTATTGGTTAATTACCCAAAAACTTTTACGACTCTTGTCGTTAACTACCATTTAATGTTTCGTTTTTAATACAGTGACAATACTTTCCGCCTGTATCATGACTTGCATATAAAAACTTTGAACTTGTTATTATCGTAAAAAGCAGAATGATTATAGTAATATCAGTTAAATGCTTTTAAGGGAGTGTTCGAAGGGGTAATTTTATGGATAAATTTTGTCACCATCGTAATTTTTTCTTTAATTGGACTAACCTTTGTTGACTTTGTCGAGGAGAACGCATCAGAGATAACTTTGGCTTTAAAAATAATTTTACAAATTATTTATTATTTAATTGTGATAATAATTAAAAAAGTTTTTTTATTTATGCATAGCTTAGATATTTATGAATATAAAATTCAAAAGTCAAATTAGAACAGATTTATTTTGGAGTTTAAATAATCACAAAACATGTATAAACCGATTTATCATACAATTGAACTATAATACCAGATGTGTGCAAGGAAATTTGAACGGTATTAGATATTAATAATGCGGATAATCCGCATATGGTTAAATATATGATTGTACTGAAACCTCCTATCCTTATTTTATTCAACAGATGCGAATGTAACTTTTGGGGTTGTAACTATTGAAGCGAACTACAACCCTTCGTATTAAGTTAATATGGCCTTTTTATTTAAGTTATGTTATGACGGTCAATTATTAAATCAGTCTTCACAAATCGTTGGCATTAATAATGCAATTACTCAAATATTTCCAATATTAACAGATTACTGTGAATCTAATTTTTGCTATAATAATTCAGCGATAAACAAGTATATGGGAAAAAACTCCAGCTCTCTCACTATTTTCACCGCAATAAATGCCATTTATATCGGACTTATACGTCGCAGGAAATAAGATATAAACCAATAATATTCTCTGAGGTATATTTGATTAATTTGTCAGAAGTTATTAACGACTTTATTAGTAGCGTATATAATTTGATGATACAGATCCTACGAGTTATGCCTTCTTTCAGGAAATAGGATCTAAATGAAAACACATTAATATCCGAGTACTTACATCGTTTAATAATAACGATGATTATTAAACGTGAACAAAAAAACAAATTGATTTTATGTAGAAATATTATTTATTATTTATTTTTACTTAATGTTCAGAAGACAAAATTGATGACTATAACAGAAGTAAAACACTAACAAAGAGGAACACGTGTTGAAAAAGTTAATAAACATAGATACCTAGGAACGATTGTTAGCGAGAACCAACGAGCAGTGCCGGATCCAGGGGGGGGGGCAGCGGGGGCATGTGCCCCGGGCGTCAAGTTAGGGAGGGCGCCAAATTAAGGGTTTAGGTTGCCGACAAGTTCAGTTTTTTATGTGGGGCTCAAATCAAAACACTGAACGTTACAACTTTGAAAAGTAAGGCTAAAGAATTGGCTCAAACCTATGCAAGTGATTTGAACGAAGAAGAACTTGTAAATGAAATAGAAAGTTTTAAGTTTCATGCCTTAACTTTAGAAGATTGACTGGAAGACGCAAAAGCAGCATCTATGCTCAGAATATTGCATAATAGCAAGTTGGAAGAGGGTTATCCTAACTTATGTGTTGCTCTAAAAATATTCGTAACGCTTCCAGTTTCTGTTGCATCTGGAGAGAGAAGTTTCAGTAAATTAAAACTTATAAAAACCTACTTAAGAAATGCTACGACACAGCAAAGACTAACAAATTTAATAAATATTGAACATGAAAGGGCTTCTTTGCTTTCTTTTGATAAAATAATCAACACTTTTTTAGCAAAGAAAGCCCGAAAAATAAGAATTATGTAATCCAGGGTCTTGTGGATCTAATCTTTGAGTTGAGGCTTTAAATTGTTCGCTTTGTTTCAATTATGTATCTAAAGTACAATGGCACAACTTGTGTATCATTAAATATGCCTTATAATTCAACATAAGTTTTATTTCAACCTCGTTTACGACTCGCGTAGTAATAAGGCTTCGCTTTTTCGTAAATCGGTCGTGACAATAGGCCAGGAGGGGCGCCAAATGTAAAGCTTGGCCCCCCAAGGAAAATTGGTAGGTTCAGCCCTGCTAACGAGTGTACCGAAGAAATAAGAACAAGAATGGGACAAGAGCAATGTTTAACAGAATGAGAAAAGAGCTTTGTAATACTGACTTCAACATGCAGCTCAAGATCATAATGTTGGGTTGCTACGTATTTTCCGTTCTACTGTATGGAATAGAGGGATGAACGATAAAGAAAGAAATTAATGACCAACTGGAGGTATTTGATATGTGGGCCTATGGAAGAATCTTAAAAATAATTTGGTTAGACAGAATAACGAATGCTGAGAAGAATGAGAAAAGACAAAAAAGTACTAAACACCGTAAAAATAAGAAAACTTCAATATTTGGACCACGTGATGAAGGGCGAAGAGAACATGTTGCTAAATAATCTTCAATATATTCAATTCGATTAAAAGTTTTATTAATTAATAAGAAAATTTTAAATTCGTACCTTATTCCTTAATTTTTTATCAGTTTTTACTGTAAAAACTTGAAAGCGTTTCTTTGTGTAGAACGGCTGACTTAATAAATCCTCTCAAAAACTTTTATCTTAGTTATGAAATCTCGCAATAAGCTTTTAGTAAAACATTTTTCATAAAGATTTTTAAATAAGTTAAAAAGTATTACTAAACACATCTTGTACTTAATATTTATAAAAACATTAACCAAAAGTTGTTTAACACCGTAAAATACTAAGAGGATTAACACTCGTAAAACGTTAGATGTATTTTACATTCACTACATGTACCTTAATATAAAAATAATAAATTTTATATGATCTACTAAGTTTTTATTTTGTTAGATTTTGTATGTGTGCAAGAGAAAATAAAATGAATATTGTGGTACCATTTCCTTTTATGTGCAGGTTTAAAACAAACGGAGATGGTAGCACTTTGTAAACATATAAAATGAACACAATGAGATATTATTTAATATATTTTTTTAAATGTTTATGTCACGCCTCTGTTTCTAAAATCGTTTTATCTTTAAAATAGACATAATCTTTGTGTGTCGTATTTTACTCATAAATAACATTTAAATGTCTTAACAGTTTCGTAAACATTGATCGACACTTTATTTTTGCCATTTTCAGATATTCTGTTATCGTAATGTACCGTATGTTTGTGGATGGTTATGATGAAACTACTTAACAGTAAAGATCGATTTACTTGTTGACAAACGATTTCAAAAATGGGACAAATTGGTAATTAAACCAAGATTGCTTTTTCTATTTATTAATTGCACCTGCTTACTTACTCTTAAATTATCATAGCAAATTGGATTACGAAAACATTCGATTTTTTTATCAACATGAATTAATGTAAATTTTGTCTATAAAACTTAAGTGTACCTATAATGCAAACAGACAGTTTAGAAAACGTAAATATTATCATTAAAAACTTAGGAGATTACCTTTTTTCCACATTATTAAAGTGAATTTTGTTTGTCTTTTGTGTTGACAAAGGCTTCAGAAGAAATTATCAAGGATCCATACAACTGATTATGGATTCTATAATTTTAAAACAAGCACAGATAGAACAGTGAAATATCTTTATTGCATCTATCGACTGTAAAAAGTGTCTCTCACTCTCCTGCCTTATTCATGTAATACAGCTATACTACATTAGTATCGCAATCACTGCATTTCTAAAAACCAATTTAAATCATTATCATACTTCGCTCCATGTTAATAATAATAGCCAATCTCTCAGCACAGGCCAAATTTATATCAGACGAAGAGTTTTGGAATAAGACGCATTGAGTCTGCCTTGTTATAAATCCTTTATCCAATATGCTCAATAATACAGGATATGGCTACTATTACAGCAAATAGAAATGTGGGATCTCTCACCTCATACACTTGATTGAAATAAGACTTTATTATGTAGGAAGCAAGAAACATATCATCTACCTTTTAAATATTACCAATACTTTTTCAGCTAAGGTTCATATGGAATTGGTCTCCAGAAATGTAAAACCCTTACCATCAAGAGTGGTAAAGAGCTGAATGGTGATGTACGATCTATAGAGATGAGTAGAACGTACAAATATTTAGAACTTCAACAGACTACACTTCTTGAGCAAAAACAAGCCAAGAAAAAAATGAAACAGCAATATCAGCAATGGATTAAAGCTCTTTTACAATCTGAGCTGAATGATGGTAATCTAGTAAAGGACATAAATACATAATACGTGCCTATCCATACATATTCGTTTGGAATGGTCCACCCCTGAACTTGTGGAGTTTCAAAGAATAACACTCACTATGCTACTAAACAGTAAGAACCATCATCCGAAGTCATCAACTCTCAGACTAACTTTACCAAGAAAACAAGGTGGATTAATAGACATATGCGGAAAGTGATGCATTTAAAGGAATTTTTGGTTGGAAACGGTTCCACCATTTCAATAATAATAATATATTTCTTATTCTATACCTTTAATTTTATTATTACTTTTTAAAGTTATACTTCTATTCGTACACTCTGTAGAAAAAGATTGTGTAAAGTTTAATGGGAAAAATCATTACATATTGTTATGGTATCACTGTGTCTATTGTGTAAATTAAAATATCTTACTGTAAAGTATAACGACATAGACCAGTGACTATTTTTTTTGATAATTGATATAAATATGAGGGAAAATGTTATGGAAACGATTATTGAGAGATTATTGATTTTTGATTTGATTAATAATTTTTGAATTTTATTGATTGTAATTTTTATTAAGTTAAAGTTAAAAGTTAAATAAAAGATTGAATTAAATGAAAATTTGGTTTGAGTTGAATCAACAAAGAAAAAGAGAAAGACCCATACCCAAAAGCTGTGGCATAGAAGGGTAACCATTACAATATGTAATGGTGTGAGTAAGAGAGAGACCGAAACACTTATAAGGTATATTGGTCGGTAAAAACAAAGATGAAATATTTACCACATGTTATTAGTCATAACTATAAGTCCTTTGAATACCGTTTCAACATTCAGTACATTGAAAAGGGATAGATATACAAAAAACAATCTGAACTAATGTATGAATATCATAGTGACGGACCACATGATTTTTTGACAGATTATTTTATAATTCTGTCACGTAAGTGAAGTAAAGTTTAGCATTTTATATTAATAATAATATTCAGTAATGAGTATTGTATTGTAGTCCAAAGTACTATCACATGGTTGCATTATATCCTGCACTATGCTTTTAAGGTTGTTGGCTACATAAACAGAGTTTTTACGAACAATCGAGGAAATAAACTAAAACCTCTGAATTTTGGAACGTAAGATGAATCGAAATGCGTTTTTTTCATTGGATTTGTTAAAGTATCAGGAAATTTGTCGCTATATTTTATAATGTAAAAATGGGAAATTGCATTTCTGCATTCGAAAAGTGCATTCCGAACAGACAATAGAGAGAAAACTTACAATTCGGTAAGTATTGCTGAAAATGGGTTCAATTTATAAACTCGGGGTTTTTGGGGTCGCTGTACACGAATATCACGATTCCGAAAGTCTCCGAGGCACTTGGTGCCTAGGGTAATTACCTCTTCTCCTAGGGTTTAATGTAAATTCTGTACGAAATCAGTGGACACCTGGTACTCGGTGGTTTTTTAAGTCGCTAAATACGATTATAATAATGACGATGGTCTTCGAAACACCTGGTGCTTAAGATGGACCTCGTCTCCAGGAATATTATGCAAATTAGATACAAAAAAGAGTGTGCACTTGCTTTTTGTGGAGTTTTTTTGAGGTCGCTAACCACGAATATCATATAATGATTTTGCTAAATTATTTGCATACAAATTTATGAATCCGGGCGTGTGCATAGAAGTATAACTTCTGCCGGCAGTCCCACTGACTGCCACTCTCATTTTTTTTGCATTGCATTAATTTCTTTTAATTTTGTTTTCTGTAGCTTCGGTTTTTGGCTGTTTTAAGTTAAAAATGTGATTCTTCAAATTAGTGTTGTTGTAATTAATAATATCAATTTGGTACATCTTTTACTTTAAATTTAAGTAATATAGATAAAATGTTGACACAACCATTTATTCTAGCATCTGTGTTTGAAAATGCATATCAATCTAAAATATTGGCACTTAAAAGTATTGGATGAATCACTCGTTTCTATATTCGATTTATGTGTATTTATGTTACTGGTAATTTCTTATTCACTTGAGTATACATAAAAGTAAACTATAAAATAAGTTTATTTCTCGAAATAAAACGGTGTTACTGCCGCAATACACTTTGAAACAAAAAAATGACCCATAAAATATTTTATCAAAAGATCCACATTAATGAAAACCTAGTATAAATACAAAGTGCGGGAGTTTTTTATCCATTTGGACAGTAAATATTTTATAACGCGCTTAAGAAGAATGAAAAGTATTCTTATAGAAACCATAAAGTTTAACTCCCCACAGTTACATATAGGCAGTGACAGCGGCAGCTCTTTAAGTCAAAATACTTATGGAAATAAAATCCTACTAAGTAAAGTTTAAAGTTATGAATACAATAATATATCCAACAATACTGCTAATTTTATTACACTTTCATGGTGTATTGTTATAGACGCTTTTGATTTCCAGGTTGCTATTTTATCTTCAGGATAATTCTAGGTCAATTATATCAATAAGAGAAACATGATCTATATCCACATTCAGTTTGGTACCTATAAACAAAGTTGTTTCTATGAAGTATCAAAATTAGCAAAGGAACGGTTGATGACTTGTTCTTCGAAACTGCAACAGACATCGAATTCATTTGTAGAACAATTTCTACACCAACAAAATAACACTTAAACATTGATTTATCATAGGTTGCTTTTCTAGTGGTACTGTGATTTTTTACAAAAGTTTTTACAAAAGTTACTAGTAAAGCGATCTAGAAGATGTATTGTATTTAAGTAAAAAGTAGTTTAACTAACA
This sequence comes from Altica lythri, assembly GCA_964028335.1. NCBI lineage: Eukaryota > Metazoa > Arthropoda > Insecta > Coleoptera > Chrysomelidae > Altica > Altica lythri. The sequence continues at coordinate 68,873 of CAXIIO010000575.1, read as the reverse complement.
AGAGTAATTCAAAATCGAGTGCACTGCTTTTTCATTTTTGTATATAACTTTTACGACAGTGGGTATATTATCAATAAAATCGGAGAACGTTGTATATAAATTGGGTAATTTACAAAAATATAGAACAAAGACAGAGAATCAACCATTATTCCTTATCGTGTCTCTCGAAGAAACTAAGTTGTAATTCTTTATCTCCGTAATGCCGTGCTATAAAATTATTAATATCTTCTGCTATAATTGACTTGAGCCTGATAGGTGTACCTCATATTATTGCCCTTTAACTGCTTCTGCGATATTATGGATCTTTTCTGAGTTGGTCGTTTTATTTTCTTCGTGGAATCATCATCGGTCAATACACGATACACGTGCCATGATTTAAGATGACTGAATCGGCATTATGACAAAGAACCATTGACAAAAAGAATGATTAGGCTAGTAATGACGAAACCATTAAATTTATTTTTTACAACTTAATAGCTTAATGTGAAAGATGTAATAAATTATAGAAGATTTATTATTATCAGTAACTTATTTTTTATTTCTCGGGTTATACTTTATTTAATTGGAAATTTAATTTTCTTCACTATAATAATACCAAGAGGTTTAACTTCAAATAAAACTTATTCGGAAAGTAGGCCAGGAGTTTGGTACCAATAAAAGAGCTTTAGAGAGTTACATTTTTAATTTGTTGTAAGAGTTTATCTGAGTAGTGTTTGCAACCGAAGAAACAGATGGGAAAACTTTTAGTGGCCGAAAAGCATAAAAATTTTCGGTGTTATTTCATTTCTGGCCTATATCTGTATCGTCCGTTTTTGGCAAAAAAATGTACGTAACCATTATTAATGTAGATTAAAATTTTACTACAATGTTAGCCCAACCGCAGCTTTGTAGATCTAATAGATTTTAAATTATATTCCTTTTCAAATAGACTTTTTTTTAAATACAAAATTTTGGTAGACTTTCGTAAGGAACATCGGCCGAAGGAATCGTCATTAACTAAAATATCATAAGGTAACTTACTTTATTTATTATCCGTGCTGCCGTGAAGAGCCAGAGGATCCTTACCAATCAAGCACCAGACGATGCTGACTGCCGCATTGTCAGAAAGGACTACAGCTTTAGAAACGTCCACATAGCAAACGAGGATGTTGGCATGCTGGTTCTCCTCAATAAATTAGGATCGACGTAATCCAATCTCTTCCCCAGAAATGTGGCAGAGGTGGAATTCGAGGCAAACAGTTCTACTCATCAAAATCTTTTGATAAAGAAGAACTAGTAATCCCTCCTAAACCAGAAATGTTACTCAGTGGCTTTGTCGGTTGTCACACCACTTCTGTCCGTTTCTGGTGGAGCAAAACAAAAATGTCGGTGAATCCCTGAAAGCCGGCCAAAATCGTTATGCATTTTTTCCAAACATGCACCGATTAAGATATACATACTCAAAACTGAAACTGAAATAGTTCCAAACATTTTGAGGTTGTTCGCAAAGTTGCAATTTCAACTCTCAACCACCTGGCATTTATCAAATTTATTTTGATGTTTTGAATTTTAATAATTGTTTTAAATTCGGTCTGAAGCAACCCTTTGAGCTGAATATTTTATTTGTTTATTGATTTTTTCTACTTCTACTAGCAGCAGTTTAATTCCAACTACTCAAATGTTTGTTGTTTTTAAACAAAGTAATTATCTACGGTAGAAATTCAATTCTGCAGTATGTAAGTTTCTAATATAAAGATCAACATCAGGTTAATGACATTTCTGGTTTTACGATGTACCTATGTGTCTATTTGGAGTAAATTTCAGCTAATAGAGAAGCACGGGGAAGTGGTATCAGTTAGTTGTTCTCAGTTGAAAATTTAATGTCCTTAAAGTTGGGTTCGACAATAAAACACAACCGTTTTATTGGAGGGGTGGCCTTTTTAAAAAATTTAATAGCAAAGCCATAATCCGTTTAACTTCTTGTCATTTAGCGAAACGTTCTTGTTTCGCGTCTTTTACGGGTGAGTATCAACTAAACCAATTACAAATTTCAAATATAATGCCATATTAGAATATTAGTTATTTTTTTATTTATTTTATAACACATACAGATTAGAAGAAATAATATTTGATTTTTGATTTTTTAAACCCCATTTCACTCCGGTTAGTCTGAAAATAAAGGTATGAAGGCTACACCAAGCTGAAGGCTAAAGAATATAGAGATTGGTAGATAAAAGGGATAATTTCTAGGAGTATGGTAGGGAAGAGGACCATGCTGTAGGACTTATGTCCTTTTCAGGGCATGGATGGGAGTGTTTGGATGGTGTTAGTATCTGTCGTCGGCTCCGCTCTCACAACCTTTCCCATTTGTATTTCCCTTTGCAGCAGGTTGGATTGTTCTTGAGTCTTCTCTCCATCCATGGCGCTTGAACGTACCTAAACAGTCTTCTTTCTTTGGTGTGAGTGTAGGTGTTGTGTTGCAGTGTAACTCACGTGGTGCAATGTGGGGTTGGAAGATTGACGCTGTGATGTGTTGTAACCTCTTTTTTCCTAGTGATGTTAAATGCTCGTTTTATAGAGGTTAACCAATGCGAACGGCACTCAGGGGGTAGGAGGAGAGCGAGCGTGGATTCGAACGAGCTAGATGATACAGTATTGGAAAGATATAAAGGGATATATTTACTAGAAAAATAAAAGATAAAAGAATTTAAAAGGGACTAAAGAGAAAATGAGAGAAATGATGAAAAAGGGAAAGGAAAATGGGCGCCACTTATTTTTTTATCATAAGGATGGGAAAATATAAGAAACCCAGATGGAAAAAATATTAAATATATATGTTGGATAAAATGATTTATCAGATGATGTAGATAAAGTTAAAATAAGAAAGATATAAGAGATATAAGATAAGATAAGGTAAAATTAGGTAACCCGGCCGATGTTCTTGCTAAATTTTAAATTACACATTCTTATTTAAGATACTAAAAAAAATTATACTTACACTTTTCTTTTACTCATCCTTATGGTTGTCAATCTAATCGGTAAGATAAAGATAGATTCAAAAAAGCACAATCTATTGCTTTAATAAAATAATATATGCTTAAGAAACGAAATCTATTACTTTGGTAAAGTATAGATTAGAGAAACTGAAGGTATTGATCAGAGTAGCAGGCTCTAGCTAGGAAAAGAAAATCTATTTAAACACTAAACAGACTTTATTATCTGGTTTGATAATAAATAAGAGATACAATAAAAAAATAGAATAAAGAAAATATCAGTGTTATAAACAGTTAATCATATATCGGTATCATAAACAGTAAATTATATTAATAAACACATTTGTGTTTAAATTTAACAACATAACTATTACTACCATAAAACAACAGCTAAGTAAATTCTATTGTTATTTTTGATGTACTGAAAACTAAAAGTGAAAGAGAATTTAGATAAAAAATAAAAAATATCACTTTTGGTTTTGCAATTATCTCGAAATAAAACGCACTCATATAGAAAAGTGTAGGTAGATCTTAATTAAATAAGGCGAGATAATAATTAACAGAAAAAAAAATATATGTAAAACAGTTTAGATACGAGTAAAAAAATTTCAGATAAGCAAAAACACAAAAACACACCCCGATTCTTTTATTACGGCACTGCACACTTAATTACAGGTGAATACAATTAAGGTAAGATATTCCATAGAAATAAATGGTACGTTATTGCTCGATACAGGTATAAAAAAATATTGTTAAAAACTTACATTGTCTTCCAAATGTTTCTGAGATATATTTCTAGTATATGGCTTCTTTCTTTCGGTAATTGGTCTTAACGGTACGATATAATCTAAACCCATTCTTGTTTAGATTTATAGATAATTAGAGAAAACCATAAACTCACTTTTCGAAGCGTGGGTTTCGAAAAAGATGCGGTAAACGTAACAATGGCGAGCTTGCTGTTGTTACATAGAAAACCCAGGAAGTCTAAAGGAAGCACTGTCTGGAATCCTTTATGTGGTTCCTCGGTACGATAGCGGTAAATGATAACAGAAACACTTAATAGCAAGTAATTTTAAATATCTTAAGAAAATTTGCCGGGAACTGAAACTAGCGGCTGTACGTAAGATATTCATCGTACAAAAGCCCAAGCTAGAATGCCCTAAAAAAGTCGTTAGAACTGGGGTGAAGTGCTGTCTTTTTCACGCCTCGTATCTCCTGACCTTCAACGCTAAACCTCATTGGTCAGTTAAGGGATCGATTTTGCTGCTTAGAGATAGTCGTTAAATTTTATAATTCGAGAAGGTTCTGTGTGACGTACTAAGCGTACAGGGACGGCATAGTTAAGAAAGAATTATAAAAAAAGGATTTTTATTATTAAAGTTTTTTAAACACGCTACAGTGTCTCCGCCGTCGTGGAGCCCTTCTATTTGGCAAGGACCAAAGGAACCACAGAAACCTGAAACAAATTACTGTTTCATTATGATAGAGCCTAAATACGTTCATTTTCATACTAGTCAGGATGAAACGGGGTTTAAGTAAACAAAAATTGCGATTCGGGTTCAGAAATAACTTGAAATAGACAAAAAATGATTAAATTTGACACATTTTCTTTTATATTGCTGTTTCTTACATCAACGATATTTAGTGTTTCTGTTTTTCATTTCAATTGCACCAAAGTATAAACCGTTGTCTTCTTTTTGTATTTTCCCCCTTTATTTTGATTATCATTAAATAGTATTTATAATTTAATTCCGATTAAATATCTTTCTCTACCTCAGTTGATTTTCTTCTGATGATACACCCCAAGGGGTATTAAAATCTCTAATACAAAGCAAAGATCAAACTGCACATAAAACAGAATATCAAAAGGTTTATATATTGTAATTTTAATACGGTGAACCATAAACAGTGTAATAGTTTCGGGTATGTTTGTAATTTGCAAGATTAATTTAGATAATGCTGGCGAAATTGTCAGTTATTTTATACATATTAAAGTTGAAATCAGTTTTGTCACGATTTTTCGTGGAATGCTTTACTAACTATTTTACTTGAATAATATCGTTGCACGATGCACCGGAAATTAAAAAAAAGAAAAAAAAACTGGCGTGTGAGCCAACATATACACTCGTGATATACTGTTAGAATTACAAATCTTAATTTTTTACGTTTTATATAGATATAAATTAGGTATAATAAAATTATCTATATATTAAAAAATACTTGTGCTAATTTATAAATTTGTAAATATGAGTTTTTTAGTATATTCTTTATTGTTCTAGGTGGTTTTAAGGACAGATATCCTGATACAAGCATATGGAGATAATGAAGAAAATCAGCACGAGCAACAACGTATGAGGTTATGCTTCATTACATTTATAAACAGGTATTTATCTAAATTAATTTAATATAGGTTTATTTGATCAAAGGATGGTTTATTTATTATTTTCATGTTTAATACTTACATTTTTTATCTACCTTATACTTGAATTTACAATCAATTAATCGTAATTAAATTGGTATTAGAAACTTCTGTTGTGAAACAAAGAAATTTGTAGAAGTATTAAAAAAATCGTTTTGTATCAGATTATGCGAATGTGTCATTTTAGCAGGCTTAAGCAATGAATTTTATCGCAGAACGCTAGGGTATTTTCACCCCGAAGTTATTATGAGTTGACCAATGTCAGTTAGTTGAAAAGTGACACAGACAAATGCAAGGAGCAAACGATGAAACGGTGACTGAGGGCATAAAGAACCTTCCTGTAATCAAAATTTGACGAGCAATTAAAACAAAACGAAATGATGGCCATTAAACAACTTACAGTTATGTTTGATAGTGTGGGGTGGGTCCCCTCCTCAAATTCAGAAATGAGATTAAGATTTTATGGAATTTGGAGTTATTACGACACGTTTGCTCTTTGTTTTAAAAATATTTCGCAATAAACGTGTTTTATGTGCCATTTTATATTTGTAAAATAAAATCGAATTTTTAATCAGTTTTTCTCGTTCGCATCCAATATTATTTTCTTAATCTAAGCAAATTTATAAAGACCAGAATTTCTATCACAACAATAAAACCACTTATACAATTAGTGGATAACTTAAAAAGTACACTGTTAGTCACGTAATCAATGAATAGTTTAAAACGAAAAAAGCAATTTCATGCGAATGTTGGAGTTTTTTGATTGCACTTTAACAAAAATTCAAAAATAAGTAATTACCGAATAGAAACTTTTTTTAACTTCCCGCTAAAAAAAATTATTTTTTTTTAAATCGGGAAGTTATTGGTTTCACCCCGTTTTTCGAAAACCGAGTTTTCATCGGATCTCAACGTTTTGAGGTCTTAGGAACCTCCCCTGACTATTTTTACGAGGGTGTCTGTATGTCTGTATGTACGTGTGGATGTGTGTGTGTGTGGATGTATGTAAACCTCTTATAACTTTTGAACAGCTTGACCGATCGGAATGAAATAAAAAGCATTCCAAAAAGTTCCATCTAACTTAGATTCCCTGTAAGTTTGAACCGATTCAAATCGGTAGATTTCGAGAAATTTCAAAATAACCGAAAAAAACAATTGGTAAAAATGATGTTTTTTGGGCATATCTTTTTGGCTATTGCATCGATCAATTTCATAACCTAATCAGCTCTCAAGCTTAAAAAGCCACGTCGAATGCCGTTTTGCAAATTAAAATCGGTTAATTCGTTCGTGAGATATCGTTGTCAAAAAATTTCAAAAAAAGTGTTAGGTCTCAAAAAACTGCGTCGAATGCCATCTTGAACATCAAAATCGAATAAGGCGTTAAAAAGTTATGGCTTTTTAAACATTTCAAAAAAAGTCAAAAACGTCAAAATACGTCACGTTACTATAGCATGCGGTTAAAACTAGCGGGAAGTTGCAAGGATGGCCTTTAAGGTCAACCTCTTTTCGAATTTTTTTAGTTGACTCGGTTCTTCTACTATCATTGGCTTATTTTTTAATATTGGTTTTAAAAATTCAAAAAATGTTCTTAGAATAATACTTAACCATATTCCAGAATAATAAAAATATTGTGAAATGCTCTGAAAAAAAACACAAAAATATGCTTCCTCTCTTAATTAAGTGGAAATTGGTCTAATTAAAATTATGATTTTTTTTTGCTTTGTTTAATGAATCTACGCCTCTGTATAGAATAAATAACTTATCAGTCTTCATAGTCTTGATTTACTACTTATCACCCCATAGAAAGTTGCAAAATAAAATAACAGACAACCAAATTGCAAACGGTTACGGTTATATTCTTTTGTCAGCCATCAATTCATATGAAACCTGCGATTATTACCTACTTATCGCATTGGCTCTACTGTCATAAACACTCAGCTTACTGTACCCATACGCGCTAAACCAAATTAGATTTGTGATAATATATCACTTCTTTACGACATTTTTTATTTCGCAATGTGTAGTACTCAAATTTTTTCTATGCTAAATTTACTACTGTACATAAGTCAATATGTCACTTATGAATGTGTAATTTTACTAGCTGCGGTTTGGTCTACTGGGAGCATAGTTATAAAATTAAACAAGTTTCTGGTACAATTAACAAGTAGATTTATCTTGTCTTAGGATTTTTTTAGTTGCAAATGGAAAATATATTTAAACAAAAAAAGTGTGAATGGATTTGCTGAACAGTGTATTAATCCGTGGAATGTAATTTTCATATTGTTTCATTTTATACCATTTAATCCAATTTATCGTGGAAATGTTTATTTATATTGCAAAATTTTGATTTTCACTATAAACCTGTGTTGTATATTTATTTTAGCCTCTAGTAGGTACCTTTAGGTATTTAAATAACTTCTTTTTATTATCGTCATATATATAGTGTTTCTGGAAATACAAATAACACTTGCCATCTAACTCTGTATGTCAGAGTTCCAATTAAAATTTTTCTGCGAAGAATGGGGTAATAAAGCGTACATTGTACATAGACAGAGATTAGTGTTCCAATATCCTGTCAAATCAATCGCCCTACAGGAAATACCACGAAGAATTATACTCATTAAGTCGATCTAAAAATACATATGCACCCTCTGATTTCAATATTTCCCTTGGACAGTATTAATATGTTATCCTGGAAGTTTCTATACACCAGGATATAATGTCATCTATTTTTTACTTTTGCTGTCCGAGGATAGCTCATTTGCGTTATTTACGAAAATATGGTAAATATGAATTACCATCAAATGGTCATCATCATTTTTATTGAATTTAATGAGCCAGATTGTTCCGTTGTATGGAGAATTTGTATAAAATTAGGGTTATGAAAACATGATAACAAAAGTGAAAAATATTGTCACGTTTATGGAACTGTCGTTGTAATGGATTAAGCCGAGTGGAAAGCTTTTATAAGCTTAACTGGGTTAGCGATTTTCTCAATATAAAATTTCTATATTTCGCACATGAAAACGATTTATAGGTTTCCTCATAGACCATCTCTAATTACATAAAAACTACCAAAGCATATTATTTATATACATATATTTAAATAGTGAATATCAAGGAAATTATAACCTCGATTATTTTATTCGATTCAAATTAACCAATAGAATGTCATAATTTTTTGAAATCGGACCAATCAGAATCAAATATCAGCGACTATTGCACTAGAACAATATCAGCGACTATTGCACTAGAGAAATAGTCACGTCAAATATAAATGTCAAAAATTTGTCTTCTCAGGAAATAATCTTCCTAAATATAACGCGACCTTGATTAATAGTCTGCTATTTTTGTTGTTGCTAAATTTCTCGAATATTTTACAATTTGTTTCGACATAATTTGTCATTAATAATCAAAGATTAAAGCCCTCGAGCTAAAGCTCTCGGGCTTTAATCAGATTATTAATGTCAAATTATGTCTCAACAAATTAATACTAAATTATTCTCAAAATCTAGATACCACAAAAATAGCCGACTATAATCAAGGTCTTGTTATATTACCCTTGATTAAAACAATTAACACTTCTTCGTTATAAAATGATTAGAATGCAAAATTTAAAAGTCGCGCCACTGTTACAGGGTTGCTATTAACCTCTTTTCTACCTCCTTATATTATCATTCACATAAAAAATTTACGATTGCCACAATTTTCCGTAATTTGCATATTGTCGATGCGGGCTTAACCCGTTCTTTTAGGTTTTAATTTTGATGACTGCATCCGATTCCATTTTTTATAGTTCATATTCTCGTTGAACATTTTTAGAATTATACTTTTGCATTCCATTATACCGATTGGTGTATTCTGTTTGTAGTAAATTTTTAGGGATGTTTTACTGCCTGTCAGCTTTTAAAAGATTAATTTCACCAATTGGTTATATAGGAATATTTTTAGTACGACAGTTTTAAATATAATTTTTCCAAACAAATTTAATGTTATTAAAAAAAAAGAATAAATAATAGTGTGTAATTGCTAAGGTGATATATGGAAATTGAGACGATTGATATTATGTTATGTATATTTTTTTGAAAACAGTTTTCTTATGGCGCGATATACGACTGGATTGCTGAGACAATTGCCTATAAACTACTAAAACGTAACAAGCGACACGATACGTCATGTCATACGTATGTTCGGTCAAATAATTCTTAAAAGGGTTAAGGAAGATATGCTTCCCTTCTTTAATATCTTTAATCATTCCTGGAGTGCCACATCTGGTTTCTTTTTAAGACCTTACATAACGAATGCTGTTTTTGCTACAAAAAGGGATATATTGGATAAACCTGTAAAATAATTAAAAAATAGAATGTTTGCCTTGAATTTGTAATAAATCTACCTTATTAAATGTTTTTGTTTGCCACTTCTAAAAATTTAATTTATTGTTATATACATGGTTATCAGCTGCATTGCATATTCAACGTTTCGATACCGCATATCGGCCATAATTTTTAGTTTTTAAAATTGGTATTGTTTGTTACTCTATTATTTCCATTCCGACCTCTATCCAGGTGTTGTGATCATTTCACAGTTATTTCATTGTGGAAAGCCATAAAAATTATGAACCGTTTTTGATTATTTCCACATTCGAGTGTTATGATTTATTGTCAGAATCGAAATAAATGAAAATTGATTAAAAATGCATGCATTCGAATAGTGCATCTGTGTCAAATGCGTTTTCAGATTTCGGTTTGGCTATAAAATAATATGAAAAAAGGTAAAATTTAAACTGCAGTCAATAACCAATTAGATTTTTAAATTTCTTTAATTACGTTTATATATAACCTAAAATTTATAGAAAGGGAGGTGGATTACGTTATGCTGGAGATACTCGCGCCTTATCAGAGCAGTTGGGATAAACAGTGAATACAAAACACTGTCGGCACTACCCGGAACACTTAAAGGATTATTGTCTAAATTTGTTTCATTTTGAGGGAAACATTTAAAAACCTTTTATGTGAAATAACTAAAAATCATGGGAAGAATAACTTTTGAAAACCATTTTGGAAAAAGATCTGAAAATACTGTCAACCGTTTAAAATATATTCAACAATTTGCATGATTGAATACCTGCGTAGCCTAATTAAGAGCTATAGTTATCATTCGAAGATAAATACCCAGGACTCCATCATCAAGAACTTTGAAGATTTTTAGGACTTTCTCATACTTAAGTATTTATTTTGAAAACATGCCATTGTACGTTCTCAAATCTGAATACTAATGCTGTAGGTATAGATTGTATTTCCACAAAAATCATTAAAACAATCATCCGTGTATATAGCTGCTCCTTTAGCATATATATATTAAATTTATCCGTTTCGCTGGGCACCTTTCCATCAGATCTTAAAATCGGAGTTGTCACACCAATTTTTAAAATGGGAAACCAAGCATTATTACAGAACTATCGACCAATTTCAGTTCAAACAGTGTTTTGTAAAATCTTTGAGAAATGTATCTATAAACAAATGTTGTCATATCTTTTTAAGTTTAAAATTATTACTGACTATCAGCATGGTTTCCTTCCTAATAGATGCATCAATTGGTCTTTTTAATTACCTGCTTGATCGCTTGGACCAGAGAAGGTTTGTAGGTGCTATATTTTTTGATCTTTCGAAGGCATTCGAATGTATAGACATACCTATCATTATAAATAAATTATATGCGCTAGGTTTCAGGGGCAACTTTTTGAATTGGTTGTCATCATTATCCAATTTGCGGAAAATGTGCGTAAAAATTAATGATTTTAGATCTGAACTAAAAGAAGTTGATCGTGGTGTACCTCAAGGCTCAATTTTAGGTCCATTAATATTTTTATTATATATTAATGACCTTCCTAAATACATTGATGCTGATCACATTGTTCTTTATGCCGACGATTCAACGTTAGCAGTAGATGCTGATACTCCTGCTAATCTGGTGCTAAAACTTAATAATTTAGCCAATTAGTTTCTTGCATGGTGTAAAAGAAATTCTCTAATAGTGAATACCACTAAAACTGTAGCAATGCAGTTTTTCCTCAAGAAACAAACAATAGAGAATGTAACTTTCAGATTAGATCAAGCTGAAATAAAACTCTGTAATAAGACTAAATTCTTAGGTGTGGTACTAGATAGCAACATGAGCTGGGAATCAAATATTAATTACATTTGTAAAAAGCTAAATAGTGCTTACTATGCCTTATTACAGCTAAATAGCATGTTTCATGTGGAGCAACTACTTCAAGTATACTATGCCATTGTGTATTCTCATATTGCATATAACATTATTCTGTGGGGAAGTTTTTCCAATACTCTACGGGTCTTTGTTTGCCAAAAAAGAATAATTAGGCTCATTTTTAATTTGGACCCACTCCATATATGTAGAGAACATTTCAAAAGATACAAAATTTTAACTGTACCGTCAATTTTTATCTATAAGTGTATTTTGTATGTCAAGAGTAATATGTCTAAGTTTGTTAAAAACAGTCATTGTCATAGTTACCCTACCAGAGGAAATGACCTATTTACTGTCCCTAGACACTCCTCATCTTTGTATGAACATAGCCCAGAATATACAGGGATAAAACTTTACAATCAGCTCCCATCTGATGTAAAAAAAAGCCATCAGTTCAACCAGTTTAAAAGTGCACTAAAAAATTATTTAATAGAAAAATGCCTTTATAGTGTACGCGAATACTTTGACTGATGCGATAGTATTTATATGTATATCAAAGGATCAATAATTCTTTATACATAAGTGACTTGTCCTATACATTCTTGTAATGTCTTAAAGGATTAATAAATATATTATTATTATTATTATTATAAGAGTTTTATTTGGAAGAATTTGTTAGTAAGTGTTTTTATTTTTTATAAGCTTTAGAACCCACTAGAGCTAGCTAGGAGGCACATATCTTTAAAAATTGTAAACATTCTTTAAAAACTCTTTTAATGAAATAACAGAAACTGCGAAAAATATTTAATTATTTTATACGAGTGAATAGGCGAAAAGCTAACAAATTCTGTTAATTGATAAATACGTGATTGGTATTTTATGGTTACATAGTGTCGGTTTGTAAATTTAATTGCGTACCAATGTAATTAATCAATAAATTTATGTCCTTCTGTGTAAAGGCACCCCATTTTAACCGACAAATTAAATTGATAGTTGTTCCCATGCTTTTAAATTAGTTTAATTTCACATAATGTACCATTTTCTCATTAAATCGAATCGACAATTATAATATATTCGGAAGAAAACGTAGATTGTCACGACATAAGGGTTTTTAATGGGGATTTCCCACGATTATGTAGAGATAGTGTTTAAGGGATGATCATTTAAATTCATTCGGATGTTCAGATGAAATTATTTGATAGAAACACCGAAAAAAAAAACACACACACGAACGCGTACGCAAGTCCATTATTAAATTACTGGTAGCTGAATAAGTGGAGGAACATTTGAGTCGAATAACGAACCGTGAAACGGTGAAACTAGAATACGTATATGTAAATGTGAATTCAGCAAGTTATATCTGATTTAGACAGTATTTAGCTACCGTAATCATTGTAAAAATTAACAGCTTTTAGTAAAACCATAAAACAATGTAGGTGTTAATTAAAACTAGTAAATTGACTCTCGTGTTGATATTATCATAACAGTTGTAGTTTTATAGACATTTTCATATCCAATTTGCCCCTATTTAAAAAAATCTAATAATAATTGATCCTTAATATTAAATGAAGTTTTATAGGTGTTATCTATAAAATTGTAAAGCTATCTATTAAAATCGACATCTTCTGATATAAACAATTTAACGGGTTATAGTTTGCGATACGATACGCCTATGTAGAGCAACGCCCGAATTTACATGACCAGGTGAGCAAGTTCGACCAACGGAAGTGGTCAATTATGGACAATGAGTCATCATCCAATAAAGATGCATTGATGAAGTGAACTTATTTAATGGTTTATTTATTTATTGTTACAACCGAGGTTTGAAAAACAGAACACTAAGGTGATTTACATGCTCCATTTGAGCTCAGAATAAATATAATCGAAAATTATGGTTTATTTGTCTATTATGATATATATTTGAAGTAGATTTCTTCGGATAGTTTGTGATTAATTTTTTTATTTAATTATACCAAATAATGTCATTTTGCTTCAACAATGCTGATTGTGAATATGCAGAAATAGAGATTAATTTCGAGTCAAAAAATTATAAATAACTGAACTTTTAAGATTCTGATATTCCTATTACCTAATGCTGTCTATAATTGAACAGATATCAAAAAAGTTATTTCAAATCGTTTAAAATTTGAAAAGTTTATAAAAAAAAATTAAGGTTTGTACACTTAGGGGCGGTTTCTCCAAACTAGTTTAAACTACCGGGATCGCTTAACCGAAAGTTTAACTTCAAAATCGATTTCTCCAACCGAAAACGTTAGTTTAACTGCTGGCGACGATTAAACTGCCTCTCCACTTGGTTTAAACTCTCGATTCTGGGTTAAGCTACTCCTGTCGGCTGTCACAGTAAACAGACGTAACAGAACCTAGAATATTACTTCGTTTTGCCGTGTTGTGTAAAGTAAATGAATGGAAGAAATCTTTGATAATTTCAATGCGGTGGAAGATGAAGAATTGGAAATACGAGCCCCTATTAGACGTGGTTCTAGAAGAATCCGTGACTGGGTTGATCATTTTCAACTATGGGAATTTTTTAATAGGTTTAGGATGACCAATAACACCGCAAGCATGGTTTTAGAACTTATTCGTGGTAACATACAGTCAAGAACAACGAAGAACCAAAATGTTACTCCTAAGGTTAAGTTTTTCACTACCCTTCGATACCTTGCCTCTGGCAGTTTTTTAATTAATGTTGGAGATTATAGTAGTATTCACATTTCTACATAAGGTAGTCAAGGAAGTGTGCAACAACATGGCTAGGCTCTTTCCACAGTTCATAAAAATGCCCTCCACTGAAGCTAAAATAAATCAGCTTAAACATGGATTTTACCAAAAAGCAAAATTTCCTAATTGCATCGGTGCTCTAGACTGTACTCATGTTAAAATCAAGTCTGTGGGAAGGGAAACTGCAGAAACTTATTGCATCCTAAAGGTTTGTTTTCTAGAAATATGTTAGGAATTTGTTACAGTTCTCTATTATTTAGTAACGTTGTTGCACGATGGCCTGGATCTACGCATGACTGTCACGTATTTAATTCATCAAGAGTTAAAAAAGATTTTGAAAATGGTGTATACGGGAACAGTATATTAGTAGTTGATAGTGGTTATGGCTGCACTAACTACTCCATTCCACCTCTAGATAAAGTAGTGTGGCCAGAGGAACGTCTTTTTCAAGAGGCTCGTGTGCGTACTCGCAATCCAATTGAAAGATGTTTTGGTGGTTGGCTTTTAACGTTTTATAAACGTTAAAAATAACTTCCACTTTCCCTCAAACATCATCCTTCTCTCTTTGCGAAATATGATCGGTCTTCTTACATTCGATCATTTCCTTAAAATCGTGAACTAAATCCAACAACATATCATCTTCTGTTTGTTTAAAGTTTTTGTTTCTCTTAAGTACATTTTTTTCTACTTGTTCTGTCTTCATTATGCCAGAAAACTAAGTTTAATTCAATCAAAAGCTATAATCACAATGCAACTAACCTCTAATAGCAGAACAAAAACAATGCCAATGTAAAGAAACAGGGCAGCCAACCGAGACTTTTGAAGGTATAAACTAAACCTTCGGACAAATTTTGTGGAGAAATTGGAAAGCAGTTTAAACGTTCGTTTAAAGAAATTCTCAGTTTAAGTTAAACCACATTTGGAGAAACTGCCCCTTAGAAAAAGGTTGTGGCATGAGACAATTAATTATATTTAAAAATTAATTTTTACAGGAATCATGAATATAATTTTATTAAATTTGTTGAATATAACTAGATATACAATATTTGAAATGTCTTTTATTGTGGGTACATAAACGATAAACTTAGATACAATGCCGTCATCGTTTTAAAGATGTAAGGAACTTGACTCTGACTGTTAGACGGGTTACACTTCCTTATTTGTTGATTGCTTCTACGAAAGACTTGAAACCGAAACTTAAATGACAGACATTAACATGCAATAGCAATTTATAAATGTCTATATAATTACATTGAATGAGACTATAAAAAAAATACAAAATAAGTTTTACGGAATCCGTAAATATTTGAAATAATAAAAGAAGACAAAAATATTAAATATACCTTATCCATATTAACCTTAAATTGTTTTTAAAATTACTTGTAACTCTTTATTATCTTGAATCTTGTCTTTAGCTAGTCCAATATGTTTTTTAAAGTTTGGTTGAATTTCTTTATTATTTTTGTGCTATAAATCCTGAAGTATTGATCGTATTATGTAATTAATGTAGATAGTTCACAAAATTTCTAAAATCTCGTCTTTAGCATAGACGACTAATCAATGTTTCCTGGTAATAAACCAGACTAGATGAGCTGCGGTAATAAAGGAAAAGATCGTTACTTTAAATCCTCAATCTCTCGGTAGAAACGCAGATGATGATAGCGTAGTAAACATGGATTACTAGATGTGAACAAATCCCACTACTACGGCGTAAATTATGTCAGCGAATAATCGTGTGGCACTTAGGCCATTTCAGTAGATTAACATGCAAGGAGCTCCTTAAACTTCGACAACAATGAGAATTTAACTTTACTAGCAATCTCTTTACAGCTTTCACACACCTCTAATAAACTAAGAAGCGGCCGACTGATCATAAAATATCATAAAATAGTTCGATGAATCCGAAATTATTTTGTCACACTGTTACTATTTCACTCAAAATATATAAAGTCATTTACAATTCGGTTTATTTTCTTATTTTTATCTTCTTGTATAAAAAGTGAGTCGTCATTCAATCAAGAAAATACATAAATATACTTTCTGATTTTTATTCATATTCCACTCAGATTTATGAAATGTCTTCTTTATTTTCAGAATAATAAAGTATATTGCATTTATGTGACTGATTTCTATTTTATTAAAGCAGATCTGTACTTTTATTACAGTCGTTTCTTTTAAACCCACACCCTGTAATATTCAAAAGCATAACATTTCAGTTCATAAAAGTGATATGCTGTATTTTGATTTTTTTAATAAAAACATATATAGAAAAAATAAATTTCATAAAGAAATAAATGTGTTATATGTGTATAATGTACAAATAATATGATAACATAGTTAATTTACTAAAATTTAATTACATTTGAAGACGAAAAAATACTTTAAAATACGTTATCTGTAACTTTATGCATCTATAGAAATAAAAAGATAATTACAAAAGCTATCGTATTCGAAGAAAGATTATATTTCATAAACGAAAACTCAAAATCAATCCACACATAAAATTTATTTGTTGTTCAAAGAAATACAAAAGGTTGGCAACTAGTTTCGGGATTTGACTCCCATCTTCAGGCCTATAAGTTACAGAAAAGAAAGTTACAACTTAAGTAATATGGTAGATACATTATACAAACCTTTAAAAATTATAAATATCAATGTTCAAAAATATGGATAACAACAGAAATATGAATAAGAGTCTTCCTATATTCCTACATTCATTTTGATGCCTACCTTAAGTGATGTTTATAATTATTCATTTAATTTATTGTAAATTTTCTCTCATTTGTTATATTTCCTATATTATTTATTGTTAATCAACTATTATTGATAATCTTTCAGATGTTTACAATTAATTTTTAGGTTAATTTTTTCTTCTTTTTCTTGATTTTAATTTCATTTGACATCTTTTATTAACATAATTAAAGATTTTCATTAATTAACCTTTGATTGTAAATATCTGTAGCATAAACTTTTCTCTATTATTTTATATTAATTTAACTTCCATTAATATTTTCATGATCGATAATTTAATATTTGTATAAGTCTTCCTTATGTTCTTTGACTTTGTTGTTCTATGATATCCTTTTGCTTCCGCTTATTTGTCATAATTGTCATCTGACCATTTCCTCTTAGTACTTCTTCAAGTTGATTCATAGTGTTTCACGTGGTTCCTGATTTTAGTGAATTTGGATCTTAGTTCCTGCCAAATCAACTTCAAATGATTTTATTAAATCTCAAACCGTCTGTGGCTGTCCTTTTTGTCACCTTACTATGGTACATTAGTAACAAGGATACACACGTCTTAGAAGAACTTCGCCATTCACATGTGGCCATCGATTTAATGAAGAAATTTCCTTCCATATACACTTCCTTTTTCTCCACTTCTCGATATGTGAAGAGTGAGTATTGTCTCAACATCTTTCGATTCTCTATTCTATCACTTATTTTCATCTTAAACGTTTGTTTAATTGCCTCTACACTGATAAAATCTAAGTGGATGAACATATTTCCATTTCTTCATCATTTGAGTTCCAATGATATAATAATACCTGATTTTAGTATGAAGCCATTTTCTTGGCTCCTATGTAAACTTGTTTAGAATTTTGTTACCTTTTCTTTTCGTTAGATGGCCAGCTACTATTTGTTTTGTTTTTTAATAAAAACGTTTGTTTGTGTTAAGAATCATTGAATATAATGTTTTCGTTCTGTTTTTAATCCACATAAATCCATTTTTACTTGAACAACGTACTATACAACGTCATTGGAATATAAGAAGACTCTTATTCTTATTTCTGATGTTATCCATATTTTTGAACATTGATATTTATAATTTTTAAAGGTTTGTATAATATATCTACCATATTACTTAAGTTGTAACTTTCTTTTCTGTAACTTATAGGCCTGAAGATGGGAGTCAAATCCCGAAACTAGTTGCCAACCTTTTGTATTTCTTTGAACAACAAATAAATTTTATGTGTGGATTGATTTTGAGTTTTCGTTTATGTCATAAACCACCACATTTGAGGATGGATAATCTTTTTCATTAAACTTGTTTATAAATATTTGAAAACGAATACTGATTGGATAGTCGAAAGCTTAAAAAGTGAAATATATTTTTGTATTTTTTGTATTTTATCCGAATTTATTAGATCTAAAAGACAGTCCTTCACTAAGGACTCCACAACTATCCTTTATGAGAAACCGGTGCTACTCAAATCTTAGCTTAGCTTGGTGAATGGTATAGTTTTCAGTGCGTAAATAAAAAAAAGTCAATAGAAGCTAGGTCTGAAAAACTATTAGTCTAAAGCTATATTCTTCTGAAGTTATTAAATTCAGGTGTTCAGCGAACACCACGCGTACTAAATTACATTCAAGTGAATAATACTCTAGTCAACATCTTCAAAAACGTAAAAAATTAAAATAAAGGTCCTAAAAATATGAGCGATAGCTCATTAGATTCGGAATCACCCCTAAAAAAACGTTTTTGAAGGAAAAGTGTGCAGGCAAAAAATTGCAATTGTTATTAACAAAATAAGATGAAAAAAAACAGATGTTTATGTATTTGTTAATAACTCGAAAAATATTAATATTTAAGCAATTTTGAAAAAAGCTCGTTAAAGAGGAGGAAATTTCCGAAAAAAAAGTCCGTCCTCCTGAAACTCTATCTCCATTATTTATAATTTTAATTTGACGTTGAAAATGGGGCTTTGAGCGGCTTTTACGGAATGCGCGCGCTACCGCTAAACGGTGTTTATCAGATAAAATATTCTTTTTATGACATAAAATGTTATTTTAAAAATTTAAAAAAGTTCCAGTATTTTCCTAACACTTAAAAGAATCTAAATCAGTTGGAAAAAACATTTTATCACTGTTTTTCAAAAAGTTATTCAATTGTTAACGAACAAATTTTTTCCTAATCTCTGTTGACATAAACAATGGGATAAAAGGTTTAAATAATTGGCCCAAAAATTTGAAACTTCGTAGAGCCCTTTTCATATGTATACTTTACAAGATCCTGCGATAAATCTTCATAAAAGTTTATTAATTTGTTAATAATACTTTCTAATATCATACATCACGTTAACTGTAGCGCCAAATAACTTGCCAATTAAAAAAATGATATGTTAATATGTTTATGTCAACAGATATAAGGAAAAAATTTGTTAGTTAACAATTGAATAACTTTTTGAAAACCAGTGATAAAATGTTTTTTCCAACTGATTTAGATTCTTTCAAGTATTAGGAAAAAACTGGAATTTTTTCAAATTTTTAAAATAACATTTTATGTCATAAAAAAATATTTTATCTGATAAACACCGTTTAGCGGTAGCACGCGTATGCCGTAAAAGCCGCTCAAAGCCCCATTTTCAACGTCAAATTAAAATTATAAATAATGGAGATAGAGTTCCAGGAGGACGGACTTTTTTTTCGGAAATTTCCTCCTCTTTAACGAGCTTTTTTCAAAATTGCTTAAATATTAGTATTTTTCGAGTTATTAACAAATACATAAACATCTGTTTTTTTTATCTTATTTTGTTAATAACAATTGCAATTTTTTGCCTGCACAATTTTCCTTCAAAAACATTTTTCTACAGGTGATTCCGAATCCAATGAGCTATCGCTCATATTTTTAGGACCTTTATTTTAATTTTTCACGTTTTTGAAGATGTTGACTAGAGTATAAAAATACTTTATTATAAACTTGATGCATACTTGCGCGCTCAATTCGTGGACAAAAATAGATGCTGCGCTTTTTAGACTTCGGGAAATCTACCTAAATCAATATCAAATAAGCCAGAGCTATGTTTAAATATATTTTTCATTTTAAATGTCAAAAAGGCCTTCAAATAGAAGAAAATATATAAACGTTCTTTCGTTTTTATTTGAAAAACGCCTTTTTCAATACCACAGATTACTCTCCATAAATTTATCTAAAGCATAAATGAAGGAACGCAGTACTAAACGTCTAAATAAACTACACATTTCATTGACTTTAGTAGAGAGTACCTATTATAGTTATCTTTACATGAGTTAAACCAACGTTAAATTTGATTACCTACCCAGTATAATAATGAATCATAGATGACTCTTTATTGTTATTTGCTGTACAAGAAACTCATAATCTAAGTCTTAGTGAGATTAAAATTACAGCCCTCTGTACATGACTCAATCAGCTAATTGGCAAAATCAAAATGAGATATGTTTTAAAAATTTTACAACCCATAAATTTAATTTACACTGGAAGTTATTTGATATCAACGTAGTAAGAGTTAGATAAAAACTAACTTTTAATTTAAAATCT
The DNA here is from genome assembly GCA_964028335.1 of Altica lythri. Taxonomy (NCBI): domain Eukaryota; kingdom Metazoa; phylum Arthropoda; class Insecta; order Coleoptera; family Chrysomelidae; genus Altica; species Altica lythri. The sequence goes on along the minus strand of CAXIIO010000575.1, from coordinate 48,238 downwards.
ATTAGATTTATCCAATAAAAATAAAATGTTTATTTAGGATTAATTTATAGATGAATTTGTAATACTTTAAGTTCTTAAGATTAGATTTTTAACTTCTTGATGATATCGTCGATTTTTTAAAACAGAATTTTTATCATATAGTCTGTTCTTTATAACTTATTGTAAGTTGCAGACTAACAAATTTAATATTTTATGGCTCAAAGTCAATATTCATTTTTTATTATTTACCTCCCCTGCTGTACCTAATGTGTTCTTTAAATTACTCATCTGTTATGGGCCATCAATTCTATATGTACTATATAACATTTCTTGTATATTTGAAAACTTTTGATATAAAATCGCAGATCGTTTTCTAAGTAAACTCGTATAGAAATTTGATGTGAATATTTACGTTCTAAAAATACAGGTAATCTATAAAAGTTTATGTAAGTTATGTGACATTACATTTTGAATATTGAGAACTGAATACATAAATATTTTGAATGGGTATTGTATATTAAAGTTATATTGCAAGAAATATTTTAATAATATGATCATATGAGTCGTTATAATTATTTAGCTTGTTGTAAATAGAAATTTAAATATACAAAATAGTCAGAAAATATCGGCCACTCTAGCTCAGGGTCATAGTTCGAAACTTAATCTAGGTTCTCTAAAAAAAGGGCGCTAAGTAGATCCCAATGGAGGATTTACAGTGATAAAAGTGATCTATAGATTTTATATCATATAAGTGATCTTTGGAGTTGACCTTCTGGACTAGCCTTTATATCGAGAAGGCTTTTTACGAAACTCACAAGGTGTGTAATTAATAAACATTAACTTAAGAAAATAAGTTTCGATTTTCTGATTGAAGAATGTAACTTCTCCGACCTTAAAAGACCTGCGTAATGAACAACGAAAATATATAAAACTTAAGATAGGAAATCGTGTGGAAATTAATCCAATATTGCAAGGCTTTGACCAACAGAGGGGGTAACTAGTTAGTTAGTTAAAAATTTGATCATTGGCTTGAAACATGGTATTAAAATTCTATTATATCTTTAGTCCATAAAATTGTAACTAAAGTTTAACAATAGATTTTTTATAATTTTCACAAGTAAAGTGACATTTTTCAAAACTGCTGTCAGTTTTGAAAGTCATTACTTTTCATAACTAGTTTTGAAAAGTTAAACTTTACGTAACTAGTTTTGAAAACTTCATTTCAAAACAAGTTACGAAAAATATAAACAACTAAGAACTATTTTATACTAATTTATTAAAGAAATATTTAAAAGCAGACATTTTTAAACAAAAAATTAAATAAGTATACTTAATATTTAAATCAGAAACTTACCTTTTAATTATATCTGTTAAATAGAATTGTCATTAGAAAGGTGTCAATGCAAAATAAACACGAGAACTAGATGTATTGTTTTTAATTATTATTAGATAATTATGATTTTTTTTAATTATGGAATTTCGTCAAAATTATAAAAAATCTTGTACGGAACTCGTTATAAAACGCCATTTTGTTTAACTCGTGTTCATTTGCAGCACTCGCTACGCTCTTGCTGCAACATCACACTCGTTAAACAAAATTGGACTTTTTATAACTCGTTACGTAAATAACTATTTTATAATTCACGTTCACAAAGTTTATATTTCGACACTAAAAACAGTATCGAAATAGATTCATTGTTACACTATTTTTGGTAACTTTTTGTTTTACACAATTGGTTGCACTGCACTGATTTTCAACGAAAGAGTTCAGGTAGTAAATCAAGAAGTATGTTGTAGTAAATTATTAACTACATTATCAGCGTTATTGCTAAATTCGGAATATTTTATACAAATTTGACAAACATTCTAATTTAAAATCATTAAAACTGACAAGTGTCAAAACTGTCAAGATTGCCAACATAAATAAATATTTCGAAAAACTCTCATTTTATTTATTTTTTATACTTTTAAAAGTTCATTATAAAAAATAGTATGTAACACTCGAATTACAATGACGGTTTGTAGTACTCGTTCTTTGCGAAACTCACCGCTTCGCGGTTCGTTTCACAAACTGAACTCGTACTACGAAACCTCTGTCATTGTAACACTTGTATTACAATATACTATATATGTTTTACGTAGTTTCACATTTTATCTATAAGGTTTCTTTAATTTAAAGTATGTAGTTCATCCTGTATTGTTGTAGAAAGTCAAGGTCGAAAAACGTGACAAGTTCATTAACAATTCGATTAACTGTGGCCACCATCTTTCGATTTATTGTCGTAGCTGTTGCATTCGGAAGCGTAACGTGCCAAAAGTTATTGGAGCTAAAATATGAAATATGGATCAGTCAATTTATGCTCGTGAATAATTTTGTAAATTTATGTGTCGGCTTATTATCGTTTCGACAGGACCGGTCAAATAAAAATTTCAGTAAAATTTCGTTTATTTAATATTGTCTTGACATGCATTAAATCAAAGTTATTTTTGCAGAATTTTCTGACAATCTTTTAGAAATCAAATTCATATTAACAGTTGTACCAACATTTGTTGCAGATTGTAAGAGATGTTGCTTTAATCCTATGTTGTATATAAAATGATACGTAATAACCTAATACAACTTTAGAGCATATACTTCTAGAGGTAGCGTGCGATGTGCGTAAATCGTGACATACACTAGAAATAGAGAACAACTGCCATCTAACTTGTACACTCTTCCTTTCATTCTCAAAAGACTTTATTTGGCATATATAAGTAACTAAAACTAAAAAAAAAAAAATAGTTTTAACTTTTGCTTCAAACTTTTTTCTCCAACGACTACAGCTATACATTGAACTGCACTATGCAAAGAACTTTATTCTAATCATTCAAATATTTTATCAGTTCATATTTGTAATTATTGACCTAATTTAAAGCTTGTATTATGATTAAACTGTGATAGTCCATCTCTGTAACTACCTCCGTATAAAATATGATTACCGGTTCAGTTAAACCAAACTGATGACGTTTATTTATTTTCAATCTCGTTTACAGAAGTTAAAGAAATGTAATAAACCACGGAGCACAAAAGAAGCTAATCAGTAGCAGAAATGCTGCCAGGAATATGACAATACCTTTTGAAGTATCATGTACATATTGTAGGGCGTTGGAGGATCGGAGTAGGATGTCTTTTTAAAAGTATGAGATGTCTCCGCTTTTCAAATTCGTACAATAGATTGTTTGTAAAGAAAATTTTTGTAAATATTATAAGGAAAAGTAAGAGAAAGAATTATAATCTTGCTTAAAGGAATCATACCCTTTTATCCTAATGGTTTCTGATATTTTAAATGCTGTCGTGCATTTAATAAATTTTTAACCTTCATTTAAATACGGTATTATCCTGAATGACATCTTCGAGACTCATGTAGTTGATATTATATAAATTATTGTATCTGCCAATAAGTTGAGACGAATTCGACATGCATTTTCTAAAGGATAATATCGAAATGTCAACTTGGAAATCATAATATTTAATATATATATATACGTGTGTATTCTTTATATATTTTGTTGGTTATGAGATACGACATTGCAGTTTTAAAAGGATACAATAGCCTTGATACTTTCTTAGAATATTGGCAGTATACAAGACAGCTTATAGCACTGTGAACACCGAAGGTATTTATTGAAAGATAATTATTATTGTAAAGAAATCCAAAGGCGTATCAGTGAATTGGGATATTTTTGTTATTATAGGATATTATAAGTGATTATCTATTTATTTGACGAAAATCTCTGCTCTACGGACGCAATTTTTAAATAAGAGAACCAAATGAAGTTGCTTGGGGTTAGATCTGTTGATCACAGTTCAAACTGTAATGCGGTAGAGTTGTATGTCAAAAATTTTTTACAAGTTTTTTGTTTGTATTCTGTCGTTTTTAAACTCTTAATCTGCGAAAGTAACGAATTTTATTTGAGGTAGTTGTATAATCCAACTAAAGGTGAAGAAGTCAAGCTGATCAGCGAATATGCATGAAATATTGAGCTGCTATTACAACTAGATAATACATAACCCCTTTAAAGTTTGATTGTTTCCGACGCTGATTAGGCATCAAAATTGTTATATTCATTTTGTGGTATTTATGGTTTTAAGAAATGGAGCCGCAATCTCGTTATTTTTTTTATGGCGCAAGTCAGACAATTACGTTTGGTATGTAACATGTCCGAATATGCCTCAATAATTCGTAGTTATTAAGACATAGTGGTAATAAGAAGGTTCGGTTTATTCGCAAAGTTAATTGCTAAAGCTACGTCTTGGAGAGTTAAGAGGTCCTTAAAGAGCGACTGTGCAGCAGGGTGCCTTTATACTGCGTGTATGAGCGTCTTTATAGGGTCGTGCAATTAGAATTGATTGTTGTAGGTGATTTTAATAGCACATAACAACACTGCGACATAAACCCGATTATTGGGCTTTACAGAATTTATGGAAAACGGGCACAAGGGTCACGTTCCATTTGAAAGTCCTTATTGTACCTTCTCTCGTTAAAACTACCTATATTGCTCTCTTAAAATTTACTACCTAAATCGTACACATTAAGTCTTTAACCAGTTTTACTACTAAAGTTATTGAATACAACGATTGTTTCTAAAAGAATAAATATTATACAAATATTAGACGATAAACAAAGGTTAATTCAAATAGAAGAACTTTGCTCGATGTAATGCAGTTTTTCAATGGCATACTGACAAAATTGAATTGACAACGATGTTCTGATGGTTAATAGATAACTGTATGTATGTATGTATGTATGTATGTATGGTGTTAGGGGTAACAGATACACCTGCGACCTATAAGCTCTATTGTGTCCCCCTTTTCTTACTATATTTCTGATGATTCCTCAGACTTATAGCAGCTCTTCTAGTCCTATCTTCCTTAGAAAATTTAGGATATCATTGGGTTTTAAATTAGGTAGTTCTTCCCTTTCTATTTCGTATGACCCTAGGTATTTGACCCTAGAAGTACTTAATGCCACGCATTCTGAAAGTATGTGTATTGAGGTTTCATCCTCTACCTCACAGAATCTGCAGTTTGCTTCATCTACTAATCCTAGTTTCTTCATGTGTCCTCTTAATCAACAGTGACCGGTTAGTATTCCTGTTATAATTCGGAGGTTTTTCTTACTCAGGTTAAGACAGCTGTGAGATATCTTCTGGTTATAGTTTCCCAGGAGCGTCTTCGATTGTCTTAGTCCTTCTAGATCATTCCAGTACTTGGATTTTTCGCTACCCATTTTTTTCCTTAGTTTTTCTAAGATTGTACTACTGCTGATTCCACAGGATGGTTCTGGTCCCAGGTATGGGGTTTCAGCTCCTTTTTTTGCCAGCTTGTCTGCTGTTTCATTTCCTTCTATTTCTACGTGTCCTGGAACCCATAGGAGGGTAACAGTGTTATTCTGTCCTAGTTCATTTAATTTGCCTAGGCATTCCCAGACCATCTTTGAACTGATTGTATCTGAGTTCAGAGCTTTGGTGGCTGCTTGACTATCTGACATGATTACAAACTTCTGTCTACGATAGTTCCTTTCAATGTTAACTTCTATACATCTTTCGATGGCACGAATTTCCGCTTGAAAGATGCTTGGGTACGTACACGTACGTACCCAAGCAAATAGATAACTGATAACTGATAATATAATTATCAGTATTCTTAAACAGTACCCTATTGTGAAATTCAATTGGTTCCTTTTAGGATGAGTTTGATTTATTAAAACAGCTCGGTAAATATTTACGAGAAGTATAAATATATATTGTACCAACTGAATTTAAGAATAATATAATATAAAATTTATTAAAGACTCTCGTATAGGATACTGCTTGGAAATCTAATTTAACAAGATAGTGTTGCCACTTCAAAGGGAAGCACATGTTTTGAAAATTACGTACCAGCATTTTTCCCTTCTCGTATTAAATTTTTATTTCTCCACGACTGACCGTAATGATGTAGGCTCCTGAGGAGAATTGGGGAGAAATCTGTCTTGCAGTTGAACAAGTGCTCTCGACATTATCTGAACAAAGAAGCGAGATCACCCCAAGTTGTTGTCTTCTCTTCATTGAAAAACATTGTCGTAGACGAAATGACCAGACCAATCCGTCACAGCTTGCGGGCGAGAACTCCCCCATTTTTTATGAAATTAGATATAAAAGTTCTTTCGATAACATACAAATTGTCACGTGCGAGTTAAATTATACAATTTTCATAGAAAATATCTGACAATGATTATATAAAAATAATTTTTATAGATGATTTTTTAACTGAGAAGTTTAGTAAAATAATCAATTCAATTTACTTTTAGGGTATATTTGCAATGATTACTTACTTAATAGAAAACAAATAGTCATGTACTACAATATATCTGATTACTTTGTAGGTGCAAGTTACAGATTTATTGGTTTATCGCTTAATTAAATCTAACATTGTTTAACATGTGTAAAATCTTGTCTATACTACATTAAACAACGGAATCCATTGCAATGTGTATTAACTATATTGAATTAATTTGGAATTTGTAAAATGTGTAATTATGTACCACAACATTGTATTTTGAATATTACAAAAGAAATAGCTTTTCTTAATTTATTTTGTCTTTATCTGAAATTTTGTATTTCTATACCTTTTTTTTGTTCGTTTAGGCCTAAAATCATTTGCTCCCTTTCATTTACATTTCATACTTACCGACCATCCAATACTACACGAGGGTTGTCTGAAAGTTTTTTAACCTTAAACTAAAGACTAGTAAATAAAATGGATAAAATCCAGAATTAAACTGTCCGTTCTTTTTTTTTTGAAAGGCAATATGTCTACACAAATTAAAGATAAGTTGGCTTCTGTACATGGAGATTCTGCACCATTATTTACCACAGTAAGATTTAGGGCAACAATTATCTCGTAGAGAAAAACTATTTAGAAGGTTAACAGAGATGGGAGCATCGCTGAGAGAAGTTTGTAGGGTTATAAGGAGACTGAAAAAAAAAATTAGAATGTCTTTTACCTTTGTTAGGTCGGAAAGTTTTTAGACCACCCTCGTATAATCTAGATATTTTTCCATTAAAATATTGGTAATAAAGTTAAAACGCGTAGTTTATAGTCCCTTATTCATTAAAGTATAATTTTTGTATAGTTATATAGATAGTTGAACAGTTAATAGGGATGCTTTTTAAATTTCAATTTTCTAATTTATCACCTCCCTGATCATAACTCTGTTCACTTCGAAATCGACTGGCAATATGGTGGTATATCTCGGGTCTAAATATAACGATATTAATATACTGTCATATTCAATTAATATTCAAGAGAACAGGGCTTCAATGATGCAATACTCAGACACGCTGCGAGCCAGGAAGCCGCTATTCATGTCAACGTGATTAAAAATGAGTCCCTTTCCTACCAAATTATACATCGACACTTAACAAATATCTCCCCATAATACCCATAAATCTAAAGTTCCTCTTAATCATTGTAATTTCACTCCATTTTTTAATTACAAATGTTACTTCGATTATTCCCATCATTTACTTGAAATATGAATACTATTTTACTTTTACATTAAGTTAAATAATAGTTAAATAATCTAAATAGGCCAAATTTTATAAAAAATCATGAATTTAGCTAAATAAACTATAATTAAGTAACAACATGATGTCACAAGCAGGTATTAGAAAAATTACTATTAACATAACAAAGAGTATTTTGTTAATTACTATTAATTTATGAACAAATGGGATATTTGTTTATAAAGCAATTCAATCAACCTTGAGAAACTCTTCAACAATCGTAATTTTTAATCTAATTTATTTAATAAAATTTGTTAATATATTTTTTTTTTGTTTTCGCATAGTAAATTTTAAAATCTAGTCTGTCTTCAATAAACGATTATAACAAATATTTAATCTTGCCAAGAGCAAAATCCTCGCGCCAATAGAAATGTGATTGATGGTTTACAGTGCCTCAACACACAAAAGATATTGTTGTTCTTGTAACGTTTCATTTAACATTAAAAAAGTGCTGTAAACAGCAGCTATCTAATCTAACGTGCTTTATTAATAGAATCTAAACAAACGTAGGGTGGGTCGATCTGCTGTGATCCTGTCTTTACCTTGAATGAAAGCTATGAATTATTCAAAGATCTCGATCTGAATTCGCTTTGAATTGTTGCTGCACCATACATGTTGGATCCTCTGTAGGTATAATTCACACTTAAAAAAATATTTTCTTGAGACAAGTTTACCAGTCATTCTTTTTAGAAAAATTATAATTCTAAGTATAATTAAAACAGAGTGTTGTAATTTTGTCAGTTATTATATGAATTTCAAATATTCTTAATTAAGCGCGGACATAAAGCACTAAAATACACCCAACCGTTGATTTTTCGTGCAGTAAGACAAACTAAGATGCCGTTTTTTGCATTCGGTTCGTCAGAGCGTCACGTTATAACATTTAAAATATTCTGGGTATTTGCTCCCAAAGTTTCCTGACGCTCTGTCCAAGTGAATGAAAAAAAAAAGTGTGTGGCAGTCAGTGGGACTGCCGGCAGAAGTTATACTTCTATGCACTGTTAACTAATAAAACTTAATAACTACAAACACAGGCAAGTAGAAATATATATATTTTTTTAAATTAACTGTATTCAATTAAATAAATACTTAGAAAAATAAGACCAGTTGATGTGTGTCCTTACTTCAAACACGAAAACCAAACAGTAAAACGATCAATGTACAAAAAAAGTGTTTACAAAACCCGATTTGCTTACCGTGGGCTATTACAGATTTTAAAACACTAGAAAACAATGCAAAACATTTTCTAAAAACATATAGGTACACACTTTTACAAAATTTTAACGCACTTTGAACTGCACTTTTCAGTAACTTTGCAGGAACAGGTTTTAACTCACACGCATGTCTTCGACTCAAAAGCATAGTCAAGGATATAATGCAACCATGTGACGGTATTTTAGACTACAATACAATACTCATTACTGAATATTATTATTAATATAAAATACTAAACTTAATATGTATACTTACTGGAGAGAATTATAAAATAATATGTCAAACATAATGCGATACGTCAATGTAATACAATAACAATAGCTCAGACTGTTTGTTGTATATCTATCTCTTTTCAATGCAATGAATGTTTAAACGGTATTCAAAGGACTTATAGTGATGACTAATAACATGTAGTAAATATTTCATCTTTGTTTTTACCGAACAATATACCTTATATGTGATACTGTCTCTCTCTTACTCACACCATTACATATGTAATGATTTTTCCCATTTAGCTACACACTAATTCATTCCACAGAGTGTCCGAATAGAAGTATAACTTCAAAAACTGCTTTCTAATCTAAATTTTGGCGATAAACTGCTTTAATTCCTCGACTAATCAGTATACGATTTTTCTTCTATTTTTTCCTGTGTAGAGCGATATTGATTTGTTGTTTAGATATTTAATATGATTTACTATACATTAAGATTTGAATTTAATGCTTTATCAAAACTGAATTATTTAGCTTATTTATATCTAAAAAAAGTTTTTTAATATTCATATTTTTAATATTCAAACACATACTCAAATATTTGAGTACCAACATATTTCAGTGTACGTCAACTCTCACATATCACGTATAATCTATATACATACTTCCATTTATTAAGATAGCTTTATGCTCGAGTTCAGGGCATAGAGCATGTTGCATAAGTGACATTATCAGGATACCCAGAGCGATCTGGTCTGTTCACAAACAGATCCTTCGTCCTGCCTGAACTCGACCCTTACCTCAATTGAAAATACCGGACAGGAGATGGGCTATCATCAATAATTAATCGTAAACAGGAGACGGTTATCAGTCACGGTTTGTAAGTCGTGTATAAACCCTAAAATTTCTATTAAAATTCCTGTAACTTTACTGCCATTTCGACATGCAATCATTTGTTCCAATTAAATACAGTTAAATTGATTTTAATTCAATAATTAATAGTATATAATTCGAATACACATTATAATCACATCTAGAAAATATACTGCGCTTTATTAATAAATTTCACAAAATTTAAATTAAAAATAAGAAATTTCCAAACCAACAACGAGGTTTAATTTTCAGTTGTTTACTGAATTGTAAAATTCGAATTAAATTGTGTTGTCTAAATGTAATTTAATGAAAATACAATTCATTACTATTAAACTGGTTACTTTATGTATATCTCAAAATATTTAAGCAAATAGTTAAATCAGTTGAATGTTATGTAAATAGGTGTAAAGTAAAAGGGGAAGATAAAAGTCATTCAATGTTCGGTGTCCAACAAGAAGTAAAGGGAATTGTCAATCTTCAGTCTAGGCACGTGCAGATACGTGCGTCAACGAACGGCTACCGTTGAAACCACCGCAGGCTATGCTTAACAAGACCCTCCCTCATGTGTTACAATAACGAAAACTGAAACTGAAAAAGATTCTGTATAAAGTACCGAGTTGCCGAATTATCTGAATCATACATACTTAAAGTGAATAAACACATACAATACAAATTACAACAAATACAGTATTAAAATAAAAAAATAAACAAACTAATAGACCGCATACAAACAAGGTATTTACTACCAAACTTTTTTTGTCTATTTAGGAGAAATCTTCTTAAAAGTTGTTTTATGTACCTACTCTTTTACGTACCTAATTGTGATTTTTTTAAAAATATTTTTGTTTGCGATCATAAACGAAGAATAGCTACTTATCTAGTAAAACCATAAATTCACGTTCTACCGTTTTTACACCTCTTGTTAAATGCGTCCTAAAATAACAAATAACTGCCAATTTAAAGTTATAGTTTTTGTTTTGACCACACAAGAAGTAATGTTAATACTATTTAGGGCTGTTAAAGGACTTGATCATCAATTGTCAAAAACTGTCAACGATTTTCTATTATTTGGTATATCGTTTTGTAGTTCACATTTGGCACATTAGGTATGTAAATCTTCCCAAATGCAAATCTTTGATGTGGTGTAATTCTTCATTATGTCAGAACCATTAAATCTTTATAGTTCAAGAATATTTTTATACCAGATGTATACTCGTAGTTACAAATTAGTATTTTTAAGATTTATTAATCTATAAATTTTACAATAACGTTGTTTTTAAAATTAACAATAAAGATTAATTAATTATTTGTAAACTTAAGCGAGTTGAAAAGTGTTTAGTCATTTGAACCAGACAGCCAGACAGCGCCAACTTCAGATTACAAATGCCAGGAAAAACAAGAGCTTAAAAAGTTCGGTTATGGTTTCCTGCTTGGTACTGTCTAATTCTCTACAATAATATACATGTTAATCATACCCAAAAAATCATAAAATTGTTAATCCTGCTGTCGAAGCTCATAAATTTGTAAAGCTAAATCGGGCGCCGGGTTTTAGAGTCTTTGTCTAAAAATACATGTACAGTAAAAGAATATTTAGTATAAAGAACCTTTATTTTTAATCATAATAATTAATAATAAGGAATTGTTTAAATAGGTCCATTGCAGAAAAAGTCATTAAATTTTCGATTCGCAAAAACACAAAAAATATTACAACAAGAAACCTATTTTAATACACAAAAATGTATAAGAATCGTGTCTACTGGATTTTTGCTACTATAGATCATGGTTCATAACATGCTGTAAGATGGGTTAGACTTAGACATATAAATTTATGGCACTTTTGGCAACAATACTTAGTTTTAAAATTAGTTTTGCAAAAGAAGCACCGTTTTCTTGTTCCTGGTTTAATGTCGATATTGTGTTAACAGGGCCGGATTTGGAGGTCTAGAGGCCCTGGGGCAACGATGAAGTGGAGGCCCCTATTTTTTTTTTCCGAATGAAAACAATTTTTTTTTTAACAAAAGCCTTTCAAAAATTTATTTGCAAAAATTTATTTGCAAAAATTATTTTAACAAAGAATTTATTAAAAACCAAATTACTGCGTTAACGAATGGAACTTTGCGAGATTTTTTTTAACGAAAAGTCATTAATGATTTCGCTGAAATTTAGTTCCCGGAGTAAATCACTTTCAACACTAAGTAGGCTCAACGTCCATAACCGGTTTTGTCCCATCGTCGTTTGGAGCCTATTTTTTATAATTTTCATTTTTAAAAACGAGCGCTCTCCAGTACAATTTGAGACCATCAACACTAAATACATTCTTAGTGTAATTTCAATGTTTGGAAAGGTAGCCCTGAAATTTTAATTTTCCAGAATGCGATAATAAAACAGCTCTTTAGATTGGTCTTTTTCATAGTCCTTTTTGTATAAGTCTATCAAAGATACAAATTGAACCAACTCATTAACAAGGCTAGGTTCTAAATCATCTTTGTAAATTCCTCTGCAGCAGCATACAAATTTGCAGCGTTCATCTCCTCTAGATGATTGAGAAATCCAAATCTCGAACGAACAGCTTAATATGAATGCAATCTTTCAGTGAGAGACACACAAAGTTGATCAATCACTGAAATAAAACCAGACACTTTAAATTTTTCTCTTGGTGACAGATTTACGTTTTGTGTTTTCATATAATCAAGTGAATTCAACTTCACACTTCTGTTTCTGGTACGTGACTGAACGTATTAGATAGTATTTGACATTTGTTTAGCTGCTTCTTCGTATTTATCAAAATCGTCTCTTTTGGATTCCACGAATGATCTCAATGACTCCAATGCACGCATAGCTGATTCAAGAATCATTTTTTGGTTCCTGCAAAATTTTGTTTGTTGCGTTGAATCGCTTCAAAATGTCGTTCGAAAAGATGGCAAATAGAGCGGCTTCGATACCATTCATCTTATCTAAAAGATGGGCTGCTTCATTTCTCACAATATCTTTCTGCTCCTTATCAGAAGATATGCTGGTTAGAGTTTCTTCGATTTCAGAATATCCCATGAAAATGGCCTTTGTGGCTTCAGCTCTACTTTACCAGCGAGTATCACAAGATTTTTTAAAACATACGACGGCCACTTTTTTTTTCGCTAATTTTTCATACAAGGATTCGGTATCGTTGTGTACTTGCTGTAAAAAACGTATATAAATTCTAAATGAAATCAAAGAATTGCACTGCTAATGTACAAGAGTTAGCAGCTGCCTTTCCAACTAAATTGAGTGAGTGACCACAGCATGGTACAAATGCTGATAAATGATTTTTCTGTAAAATAAGAGCTTGCATCCCTCTGTATTTGCCACTTATGTTTGCAGCATTGTGGTGCGATTGACCGCGGCAATTGAGCATATTAATTTGATGGTCATCCAAAAATTGTACTAAAGCTTTTGCTATTGCCTCACCAGTATGACCGCAATTTGGTAAGAAAGTAAGAAATCGTTCCTTTGGTATCGATCCTTTAATATATCGAACAACTATTGTAAGTTGATCGATATGAGATTCGTCTGGAGTAGAGTTCACTGAAATCGAATAGTATTTTGATTTTTTAATAGTTGTTACGATTTCATTGAGCACTTGATCACCCATAGAACTTATGAATTCTTCGCAAATTGTGGAGGAAAGGTAATTGAAGTGACCACTTCCTTTGTTTGTATCTTGTGTTAAATGAGTTGCCAAGGTTGGTTCGTACTCGGCTAGTAATTCCAAAATACCCAGAAAATTGCCATTTCTTGGTGATCCAATAATTTCATCATCTCCTTGGAAGGCTAATCCACGTTCAGCAATAAATTTAATCGTACTGACGACAATTCTAAGAATTTTTCACCAATATTTAATTTGATTTGCCTCTTGTATTGCTAGCTCTTGATCGATACGTCCTGTAACTTCTCCTCGTTGCACTGAATAACAAATGTCCAGCTTCAATTATCAAGATTGGAATTGATAATTCAAATTGTGGTGGCCCCTCTCTTGTGGAGGCCCTGGGGCAGTAGCGCCGCCTGCCCTCCCCCAAATCCGGGCCTGTGTTAAAGTCTGGCGGCAGCTTCTTGTCTTCATTCCTTTACCACTGATGGTACATTCATCTAAAGAGAGCTTCTCACTAGATGGTCTTGTATTAAAGGGAGCGCAAAATTTTGTTCAATGTTATTATGCATTTTCTTGTTTGATGTATGTATAATTTGAGAGTTAACTTTTGCTGTGTTCATCATGAAGTAAAAGACTACCATAGACGATCCCTTGTATTTTTTTCAAATAAAAATAAAATGACACCTTTAACTTAGATATAACAATGTTTATTATACCTTTAATTTGGATATTTTTATTGTTATTTGACAAAAAAATCATTCTACAGTCACTTAGAGAAATACAATACAAATCTTCCGATGCTCGGGTTTTTATACACAACTGAAGAACAATTCAACTGGGGGCTCAATACAGCAGTAGCTACTGATTGCCCGCTACCCGCTACACACTTTGGATACCCGACCACTTGTGTCGCGATTATTGAATGATTGGATATAGCCCGCGGTAATGTTTTAATGGTAGATGGCTTGCATGCATGGAATCTTGAGGCTACTTTTTTTTCGTATAACTCTTATATTGAAAAACTGTATCATCTCGGGAAAATCGAGTTTCTGTCTTCCTATCAAATATTTATAACTTGAATTCCAAAGTTTGTGAATTAGCTAAATGTAAAAATATTACATTTACATTTTTTTTAATGCTCCATATCCCGTCGATGCGTATAAAGTTGTACTTTTAGGGCAGAATAGTGTACCTATTGCAAAACTGCAAGACCATTTTTAGATCGCTCTCACATTTTCTTTACATGTTTTCGATTTGTTAGTTTCCGGATACAAGCAATTCAATTAATTTTAACTTTTTACTACCATTGCTGACTTAAAATACATATATCATTGTAATTTGTATAAGTGTTCCAGAAGAGCTAAAAATTGCGCAACATTAGCAGGAATCAGCTACGAATCTTTACAGGATTCGTTACGTGTCATGCATAGGTCAAGAAACAAATTCAAACCATAAGGATATTTAATGCAGACTCAAGCTGTAGATTATGAGACAGTGAACCTAAAACAACTCTTGTACCATCGCGAGGTACTGGATCACAGGAGACAGTCAATTTTTGGACACTTTAAAGTCGCTTCATCCTTTAGGCCTTTACAAATCAGTGGATTGGGTGTCATGAACCAATGAAAGGAACATAATAAGCCTAATTAGGCTGCAGTACGACCGATTGATATATCTCAGACAGCTTCCAGAGTAAAATATTAGTTTTTTAAATGACCTACATATTAAAATTCGTTGCTTTTTTTAAACTAATTGTGCCAAATATCTACTCCTTTATGAAAAACTCAAATCGTGCTTAAAAAGCATCTGGAACTGACAAAATTATAATCTATAGGTAAATTAATTTTTGAATTTGTTGCACGTTGCTAAGTTAAAGGGATTTGAAAACCGCTGCTACTAACTAAATTATATTTTTAATTGATCCAGGTGACAAGAATGTAAGAACCATTCAAAAAATCAATATAATTTATCCCATGCTAAAGGCTAACCGCATTATAGCTTCAACAATATCGGCAGCATATACCGACTATTTAATTTTAAGAACCATTTCGTGCCTCATAATTCATATGATGGAATTTTGATAGGCAGAACATGGTTATTACACATGTATCTGCGGTATTTTTATAGTTAATAGACTTACATGTACCTTCTGTATACTACTTTGTTGTCTTGCTTTTCAATTAAAAGTTAACAGATTTGTAGTTACTCAAGACAAACTTTTAATTAATAGTTGCGGCTGGATGAAATAGGTTCAATTTTTATACAAAAAATGTTATAATAACGTGCTGTAAAAACAAAGAATTTAAATAATTAGTAAGTCATAATTGTTTGTTGCAATAACTTAATAAATATATACGTACTTAAAAAAAAGTAAATTTTTAACATATGCCGGATGCAGGGATCAACTCAAAGAACCATTCAGGAAGATTTATTTCAAGGCATTAAAAATTAAGCTTTACATTTTCATTTAAGGATATTATATTGTGATGTCTATAATTAAATTTTTATGTTCATTTTACCATAGGTTTGGAAAGAACAATTTTGAAGTTATACTTCTATTCATGCACTCGGTGGAAAAGATTTGTGTACAGTTAAATGGCAAAAATCATTACATATGTAATGGTGTGAGTAAGAGAGAGACAGACACACTTATAACGTATATTGGTCGGTAAAAACAAAGATGAAATATTTACCACATGTTATTAGTCATAACTATAAGTTCTTTGAATACCGTTTTAACATTTAGTACATTGAAAAGGGATAAATATACAAAAAAACAGTCTGAACTAAACTATAAATATCATATTCAGTAATAAGTATTGTAGTCTAAAATACCGTCACATGGTTGCAGTATATCCTGCACTATGCTTTTGAGGTTGTTGGCTACATAAACAGAGTTTTTACGAATAGTCGAGGAAATAAAGCACCAAAACCTCCGAATTTTGTAACGTAAGATGGATCGAAATTCGTTTTTTTTGCATTGGATTCGTTAAAGTATCAGGAAATTTGTCGCTATAGTTTATAATGTAAAAATGGAAATTGCATTTCTGCATTTGAAAAGTACATTCCGAACAGACAGTAGAGAGAAAACTTACAACTCGGTAAGTATTGCTGAAAATGGGTTCAATTTATATACTCGTGGTTTTTGGAGTCGCTGAACAGAAATATCACGATTCCAAAAGTCTCTGCGGCACTTGGTGTCTATGGTATTTACATTTTCTCCTGTTCGAAATCAGTTTTTTATGCAAATTCGATGCAAAAAAGAGTGTGCACACGGTACTAGGAGGTTTTTGGGGTCGCTTACCTTACCACGAATATCGTATAATGAGTTTGCTAAATCATTCGCATACAAATTTATGAATCCATGCGCGTGCATAGAAGTATAACTTCTGCCAGCAGTCCCACTGACTGCCACACTAGTTTTTTTAATATACGAAGTATTTTAAAATTGTTATTTCTTATACTAGAAGTAAAAATGTAAGCCTTTTAGCACCTACTAATATTTAATTAAATTAATACTTGATTTGACATTAAAACGTTGCATAGTTAAGCAATTAAAACAAAATTGTTTTATGATTTTCCATATTTTGTTAAGAAACGAAAGTATAGAAAGTAGGATGCATTAAATTAAAGTGGTTGATCTGATAACTATTGTGAAATAATGAGTCAATTAAGAAGGGGAGTAGGAAATCAAGAATCGAGAAACAGAGGTCAAATTTCCTAATTTCATTGGAGTGACAGAGCACTTGCCAAGTCAATGTAATTACCGAATGGAATAAATTTAGAATATGTTTTGATAGAAGTGTTTCGGGGCTAGAGTCAACTGATGAGCAATCTATCATTCGGTCGACAGAAACGAAAATGGCACGCTGCAAATCTTGACAAATCGTTTTCGATATGAATACTGAATGCATAATAACACGCCAAAATTCTCACAGCTCTCTAACTACATTTTCCATTATGGAAATCATTTAAAGGGATTTTTTTTAAATATTATTTCCATGACCATGTAATTTTGGATAAATTATTAATGGAGCTGAAAACTTTCAACGACAAAACGTAATCTGTTTGATATGATGGCCCTTTACTAAGCATTTAGACTTAATATAAAAAGTTAAGCGGATTTGTTGAACTGAATAAATTAGACGCTCAATTAGAACCCAATAGCAAGGTGTGCATATATAATTAAATTAATGATCTAATATTAAGGCCAACGTAATATTCATAACATTCGTTCAAGTTTTCATATAGGATTTTGTCTTATTGTATAGCGTTGGAATAATTCTGATTAATTATTATCAATTCTGCCTTGGTTTTCACTCCCTAATAATCTTAAATCTGGAGTTAAAATTATACATTAATTTCTCTACATTAGTATAGATCATCTTCAACACTGGCTTATTGTTGCAATATATTTTTTTGTTGCAATATTTACATATTATTCAAATAATTGGTTTGTAGTTTGTTTGATTGTGATTGCACTTTTTCGATCCTTCTTTTTTTCATTTTAACAAAATTAGAAAGAGTGTGACAGTTGTATTCAATTGTGTTTTATATTATTGTTCATTATCATATCGTTTTTTATTTACCTTTATAAATTGTGATTTTTTATTGGAACGAAGTTCCCTTTCGCGCGTTACGAACAGTTACGACTGACGCTAGGAGCTAGCCAAAAAAAAATCATACCAAAAGTTGTCACGACACTATGACACGACACACGCATGTTTTTCTCTCTCACAGACCAAAAAATAAATAACTCTCTCTCCCTCTCTCTCATAGATAGATATATTACAATTAAAAAGACACTATTTTAAATTAAAAGAAAATGTACATTAAAAAGAAAATACTGTAGAAAAAATAATAATTAACTATAATAGTATTACATTTTATTTCATCCTGATTTTATAAATTAATAAATTCATAAACATTTTAAAAATAGTTCGTAACTTGACTATTTAGGTACCTACGTCAAATTACCTTAACTGTCAGTTACTGTCAAATATTTTAATTTTAAAATTTTGTATTGAATTGTTAATTCCTGTTTTAAATTATAAAAAGTAATTCTAAAAAGATGTGTTATCTAAAGCTCTGGTATTGTATAAATGGACACTTTTGTTAAAAGAAACGAATTGTTAGGTAAGTAGAGATTTTATACAGACAATAATAAATGCTTATGTATGTATAAACACTCTGTTGTGTTTACAAATTACTAATTCCTTCACTCATAAATCGAAAGGAACTTCGTTCCATCCGGGTGTCCCTTGACACCTCACACTTTTTTTTTTAAGTTAAGTTTAGTTTTAAAAAATATTTGGATTGCAAATAATATCTCGAAAATTTAGTGAATATAATTTTTTCTTTGGAATCTAATTTCTTATTTTTTAATTACTATTTAAGTTATTTTTGGAACGAAGTTCCCTTTCGCGCGTTACGAACAGTTACGCTAACGCTAGGAGCTAGCCTAAAAAAATTCATACCAAAATTTGTCACGACACTATGCACCGACACAATGCACCGACAAACGCATGTTTCTTTCTCTCACAGACCAAAAAATAAATAACTCTCCCTCTCTCTCATAGATAGATATAATACAATGCATAGAAAAGTGTGACGTCAGCTATGGGAGGAGCTTACAAATCTTTCTATTTCTAAACAAAACACAAAACTACAAACAAAACATATTTGTATTGAAAATGCCATAAAAGATTTTTCTATTACTTGTAGTGGTTTCTAATCAAAAATCTTAACGTTTTCCGGACACTTTTCATACGACCTATTGTATCCAATTTGTGATAGTGAATAAACATTGAAAGTTAGTGTAAGTGTTTAAATTTTATATGCATTTTAGTGGAATTGAGGTTATGTTTTGTTTCAAAGTTTATAAATTTTATTATGGTAATCTTGTAAATAATTATGTATTCTTTAACTATTAAAAAGTATTCTGTTGCAGTAAAAATGGTGATGTGTTTCGTCCCCAATTGCAAACATTATAGCGAGCAGAAAAACTGCAATTTTTTTACTTTTTTTTTCTATTTTGCTTTGAACAGTGTAGTAGTGTCGCGACTTTGTTAATACAGGTTTTTTGTAGATAATAAATGTTAAAATAATAGAAAATAAAAACAATAATGTATCCTGACAATGTTTCTGCACAAGTTCCGGATATTGTTGATAGAGTTAGGTAAGTAGAGATTTTATACAGACGATAATAAATGCTTATGTATATACAAACTCTCTGTTGTGTTTACAAATTACAATTCCTTCACTAATTAATCGAAAGGAACTTCGTTCCATCCGGGTTTCCTTTGACACCTCTCACTTTTTTTTTTTACTTCTCAAGCACGACATTGGATAAATTTGAATACCCTGTATATTAAGCCACTAAAATAATTTTCAATAAGAATTCTACATCATGGAAAATTACCAAACAAACAGTGTACACTTCTTTAATACTAAACATATATGTCTATCTCTGTCTAACGCATTACAATTAAAGATTATTTAAAGTTTTAAAAGTTGTCAAAATCGGGTCTTGTTATCAATGTTTCAAAACAAAAAACTCTCGACGTCGGCGGTCGCTATGTTGCTAGGGTAAAAAAATTGGGATGGGCGGTGCATAGACGCGTAGGAATAATTGCTTGTTTGGAAATGATTGCACCGCAATAGTTATTTATGAAACAGTTCGTGAAGTATGCTTTTTGCGCACGCACGCGATGTTTAGAGCACGAGCGAAGCGAGTGCTATATATCGCGTAAGTGCGCAAAAAGCACTTCACGCACAGTTTTATACAATATTTTATCTACGATAATCAAATAAAAAATAATTACAAGAAAGCAATTTATTTTCAATTCATTTACAAGATACTAACAAAACTAATGCTCTCATAGCAACACCATGGCAACGCGAATGCTAAGGATATTTGATTATATGAAGGTGTGTCAAAAACAGTGTGAAAAAGTAAATCCCATTTAAAATACATTGTTACTTCACGCACACTTTCAATCCTTCACGCACTGCTGTCTATAATGACAGTTTTCACGAACTAAAAATTGATACATAATATGAGGTAGAGTAGATAAAGTATTTTAAGACGAATTCAATTGTTGATAAAAATAGATCCCTAAAAGAGTGTTTTCATTACGAAATTGTGTCAATTTGCATCTAACTAATAAGTATGTAGATTTTTAATTTCATTCTGATAGTTGTTTTAAATGTCGAATTATTACATTTAAATTCAAAATTTTTTCAAACTACCAAATATCAATGTTTATTATTTTGTTTTTTGTTAGTAGGTCTCAGAACGAGATTAGCGAGGGAGGATTCGATATTTAAAATATCTCGACAAGAAATCCAATAGCAAGTTAGAGGTTTTTTTTGGTAAATATATTTATTTTTTTATATAAGTTTAATTTTGTTATTTTAAAATTGAATTTTATTTCCAGGTTTCTACGTAGAAGTGTAAAGTGTTTTTTAATGCGAGTTTCGAAAATATTTTTGCAATACAACTTGCAATCGGGTAAAAGTTTATCAAAATAAGAACCGGGAAGTAAATTCAGTGCGTTTAATAAATCGAATTTATCGTAAGAAAAAAATCGCGCGATAATTAAAATTATGATAATGATAATTTTCCCACAAAACCTTACAAACAGGTATATGAATCCAATTAATTATTTGGATTTGTAGATTTATTGGGCATATCTGGACAAGGTTGTGGGATACGCTGTTATATGATTTTTTTAAATCGTGTATGTAACTTCGGCGTAGGGGAATTTGGGTAATTATTTTACAAGAAAATTCGTACAAAACGAGAGTGAACGCAAACCGGGAAATTTTTCTTATAAATTTGTAATTTTTCAAATTCGGAAAATCGCGAGGATAATTATACCAATTTCCTCAAAATACAATAAAGACAGGTATAGTCGATATTTATATGAATCCAATTTGTAATTTGGATTTATAGATTTATTGGGTATATCTGGACAAGGCTGTTGATTACGCTGTTATATAATTTTTTTTTTAATCTTATAACTTTGCGTAAGGGAAATTTGGGAAATTATTCGAGAAGAAAATTCGTACGAAACGGGAGTAAATGTAAACCGGGAAAATTCGGGAAGTGTACGCGAATGGAACCTATGGAGAAAACTAAAAATTATGGTTATGGAGGAGCCAGCATTAGGGAAGGAGAAAATAGGTAATTTATCCAAATTATTCTTCTTCTTTCTTTCAGCAGCCCTTAACTATCCATTCCTTGATAATTTTCTTGATATGTTTCCATTCTGTCGCATCTTTTACTTTCTGATACCATTTCCTTAATATTATCCTTTCATCTCTTGGGAGGTCAATTCACACTATCTAGGTCTCAAAATGTGTTTGGTCCATCTTGCATCCTCTGGTCTGGCAAAATTTCCTATACAGTTCCATTTCAAGTGAGGGGCGCATTGTATTTTGTCTTCAACTTTGGTTCATCTGCGTTTAAATTAGATGGGAAATTTTAAAGAAGAAAAGAGATTTTTTCTTTTTTTGTTTCAGGTAGGTTCAGAAGGCGCAGGATAGCTTTTTTTGGTGAGTTTTTTTGCACAAAAATTATTGCATGTTGGCAAATTCGAAATGAAATTTCGAATTTGATTTATTTATTGGGTTTAGCGGATTGTAGCAAAAGTTCGGTTCGCGTTTAAACTTTAAATAACAAAAAAAATTTACATAATAACACAATTTTTATCAGTTGTTAGCAAATGCACTTTCTGTTATTTTTATTAGTTTCGTGTTTCTGTATCCTACTTAGTTTTTACTTTTATTTCTTTTATCACTGGGCTTAACACTCCTCCCTGTCTTAATCCGTCTTTGGTTATAAATTGTAGGTTTCTTGTTCTTAGGTAATTTCTTGTTTGGTTGTAGAAAATTTTTAAAGTGAAACTTTTATTACATTGTCCCAAACTTTTTGCCCTGTGTTAGCGCATGTCGCATGTCGCTCGACATGTATGTCGGTCGACCGCCGAGTAGGTATAAAGGATAAAGTAGAAGGCGCCTATAGTTTGCAGCAGCTGACCGTGTAGTGTATAGTATTACTCATTTGTGCCAGTGCCCCCCAGTGCTCCACGCTATATTATTTGTGTTTAATTTTTGTCAGTGTTTAATTGTTAGAACTTTTTGCTGGTGCATGTTGTTGTTTGAATTGAATTTTTGTGAAAATTTTGCAAAATAGGCATTTTTTAAAAATTTTCAAGGGGATTGGAATTCATTTACATAGTCTTCTTGAAGTATCCGAAATTTATAAACACATATTAAAAGAAATAAAAAAATATATAAAAATTTTCAATCTTTGAAATGTATAAAAGTAAGCGTAAACTACTTAGGTAGATTAGTAACACAAACAGGTGTTATCTGTTAGTTGAACCAAAGTAATTAGAGTAAATGTGTTCTTTTCCGGAAAATTGGTGGTAATATTATTTGACCATTCTTAAGATTAAAACAGCAATTCTGCGAGAAGTCCCATCTCACAGTTGGAGATTTACAAATAGAAGACACATAACGACAACGAATTAGGAAAAGTTCATTAACGATAACCGCAAGTCACAGTTCGTTAGAATTTTAATTACGCGACCCGAGCACACATTTGCGTCGGTTAATTAAAATATTTCATTTACTCACCAGTGCCAAATGGACACATCGCCGCATTTACTTCGCTATTCATACTGATAATGCGACTGATAAATAGTCCATAATTTCGGAGTGCTCCTCAGGCAAAACACTTTATTAAATATTTCAAGCAATGAGGGACGCTAGATTTCGCAATCTGTTTGAACTTCATCTACTTGATCAGTAAATGTGATTAAAAATTTAACTAATTACACACATGTATTTCTGGAAATTTGGAATAATCAAAATACAGAGAAATAAACAAATAGATATTTGATTTAATCGAGTTATGGTTATACAAATTTAAAGAAACTCCTTAACTAAAACCAAGAACAACCTAAATTAAGCGCTTTCAAAAAATTTACCTGAAAGCCATTTCTCATTTGAATTTTTTTTGCTACTAAATAATATGGAACACAACACATAAAATGATTATTCTATTAATAGCAAATTTTAAAAATTTTGATATAAAAAGCTTTTCTTTATAAAAAGGTTAAAAACAACTTTGGTATTCCACAAAACACAAGGCAATTTGTAGACACTTATCTAAAACGACGTCGAAACTGCCCTCGAGAGACTCTGTTTAAACCACCAGTTAACATCTTAAACATTATGCATTACATAGTCGATCAGGTCGAGCAAATTCCGTCCAGTGTCCAGTGATTGATCACCATCAAGGGATGACCTCCGTCGGTCGCTATTCCGCACCCTAAATAAAAAATACTGCCTTCGACTTATCATTCTGTTTCGTGTTTTATAAACTCCCTCGATTCGCACAGCATCGGCATATATTTACTCTATAGATAAATTTATACAACGCAATAAACAATAGCTATAAAAATTACTTTTGAACAAACCATTATTGAGAATTGTTACTAAACTAATTATTCGTAACCTTGCTCAAGGGATTTTTAAAGTTTGGAATTATATTGAGAAGAAATTGACAGCGCCATTATCCATTCGGTTACAGAGGCCGATCAAGAAATTTGTGCAGTGTCCTATACATATAATATGATTAAACACCCACATCTGTGTCCAAATGGTAAAAGGAGCCATCGATTATAGATTGAGATCACAGGTTTTACTACTTCTGGATATTGTCACGGGCTAAATTCTCGTAAGTGATAAATATTTTAATTTGTAAACATAAGTGTCTTCCTACCTTGAAATTTCCCATTATTAAAGGTTTACTTGGGTCGGGAACCGGTTGATCTGGTTCGGTAATAGATAATCGTCAACTTATAAATATATTCTGGCCATAAACTATTCCTAATGTTGCTAATATTGTTTTGGAAGTAAATTTCATATAGCTGTTTATTTTTTTTTTAAATTACTGTCATCTTTCACTTTCATCTGACTGAAGTACTATCTCTTTCTTTTTGTCGATAACTATTGATATTGCGGTTCTACAGCCAGCTGTTTCGTGGAATAGTTACTTGCGTAATAAGATTTAAAATAAACGAGGAAATTAAGTAATGTTGAGATTTTTGATGATATCTTGATAAATAATAAGATTAGTCGTATCAAACGACCACTGTTTGTTAGTAAATTGGTAGCTGAAGATCCTACGGGTATTGTCCTTATAGTAGTAGAGGCCATTTATTTTGAGGTGTGTCAATCTCATGAATTGTGAAACGTAGAAACTTCCTTTTGACTGTCAACCTTAGTCTCGAGCAGATGCTTCGGAAGATTTTCTGGGTTTAAGTTGTAATCTCGGTTCATCGGAGACAATTAATTTTGGATTTACGAAGATGTGAGATTTTCCGTTATTTTGGTGGATTCGTTGGGAAAATTCCTCGTGAAGGGATATTTAGGAAATCTTCTGTGGTGAGTAAAACGTTATTTATTCATGTGGTTGTTCGATTCTTATGGTTCTTTCGTTCCCCATGAAGTGTAGGTAGCCCGTAGTGCAGACAGTAGGAAAAATTGGTAATTTAAAACCGTTCAGACAGCAAATCGTGGTCAGAATTCCCCATTATTGCAGTTAGCAACGAGGAAATTGTTTTACCCGTTTACCAGCTAGGGGTGTCACGAGTTTAATGAAAGAAACCCTATCTTAATAGGTGAGTTACGATATTTTATTTTTATAAGATTAAGCTGACTTCTCTGAATTTACAATTAATGGTCAAAAATAATGATTTAAATGTACTTAACAACTTAAATTTGACTTGCTAGTCACGACAAAATTATAACAATAAATTAAATCAAGATTTAACATAAAATTAATTTATAATAGTAAAAAAAACTAAAAGGAGTCTAGTTTCACATAAATAAACCTACATACAAGACACAAAGAAATACAAGTAAAATAAAGATATTACAACTAAAATTGCGACCATATGGCGTTATTAATCTTATAAAAATAAAATATCGTAACTCACCTATTAAGATAGGGTTTCTTTCATTAAACTCGTGACACCCCTAGCTGGTAAACGGGTAAAACAATTTCTTCGTTGCTAACTGCAATAATGGGGAATTCTGACCACGATTTGCTGTCTGAACGGTTTTAAATTACCAATTTTCCCTACTGTCTGCTCTACGGGCTACCTACACTTCATGGGGAACGAAAGAACCATAAGAATCGAACAACCACATGAATAAATAACGTTTTACTCACCACAGAAGATTTCCTAAATATCCCTTCACGAGGAATTTTCCTAACAAATCCACCAAAATAACGGAAAATCTCACATCTTCGTAAATCCAAAATTAATTGTCTCCGATGAACCGAGATTACAACTTAAACCCAGAAAATCTTCCGAAGCATCTGCTCGAGACTAAGGTTGACAGTCAAAAGGAAGTTTCTACGTTTCACAATTCATGAGATTGACACACCTCAAAATAAATGGCCTCTACTACTATAAGGACAATACCCGTAGGATCTTCAGCTACCAATTTACTAACAAACAGTGGTCGTTTGATACGACTAATCTTATTATTTATCAAGATATCATCAAAAATCTCAACATTACTTAATTTCCTCGTTTATTTTAAATCTTATTACGCAAGTAACTATTCCACGAAATAGCTGGCTGTAGAACCGCAATATCAATAGTTATCGACAAAAAGAAAGAGATAGTACTTCAGTCAGATGAAAGTGAAAGATGACAGTAATTTAAAAAAAGATAAACAGCTACATGAAATTTACTTCCAAAACAATAATAGCAACATTAGGAATAGTTTATGGCCAGAATATATTTATAAGTTGACGATTATCTATTACCGAACCAGATCAACCGGTTCCCGACCCAAGTAAACCTTTAATAATGGGAAATTTTAAGGTAGGAAGACACTTATGTTTACAAATTAAAATATTTATCACTTACGAGAATTTAGCGCGTGACAATATGATATTTTTTTCAGTATCTTCTTAATGTATTTGCTTGTTTGTCTAATAGCAAATTCCAAAAACTATACCTAGCAATTATAAAACAAATTTAACTAATTAAACACAATCGAGAAAATATTAAATCCAATTTATTGAAATTCAGTTTTTGAGGAACACTCCTAGCCCGTTTCTGTTCATAATACAGAACTGAAAAGACGCTTGTTTTTCTGGCAAAATAATCATACATAAATGCCTCGAAGATGAATTCCCATTTGCGGGAATTTCTTTTTGTGTGCCTCATTTGATGATTTCGTGTGCGGTCAGTTGGCCAGTAGATGAACCGAGTTTGACAAATATGACTTGGAAAGCTCGATTACGTCTTACGAGAAACGTATGCAAATAATTTTTATGTTCAGCATTTTAATACGAAGTTACAAATTTGCTATATTGATGTGTTTATAACTTTATGGTTGAAGAGGTGAGTGGATAAAGTAACACTTTTTAAATGTTCGTAAAAAATGGATTAATTTTTTGTCACGTAACAACTTTATCCAATATCTAATTTAATTATAAATGACATTATTAACATTTTTAAGGTATTTTCTTAATAAAACACAAAATTTGTGTATAAATTGCTTTTATCATTCTTATCTTGACAATTCAATTTTTATAAATCCATCAACATTGTATCGTTTTGTCATTCGACGTAATCGCAAAGGCTAATTTCCTTTTTCGTAAAATAAAATAGAATGTAAAGAAAGTTGGTAATAAATTTTATTTGAAAAGAAATATATCAAGACGTAGACTCCAAATGTGAATCTTTCATTATAAAGGATTCAGTGTATATCCTATAAAAAGAATTGGTTATAAATTCATCTGAAATATTTCAATATCTTTTAGTCAGGATGCCGTTTTTACAGTGCTTTGTGGTCAAAGGAAATGGAAGTCTCGTAGGGGATCAGAAAAATAAGTGTTTGGCTAAGAAAGTACTCTGATTAGAATTCGTTATACGACGTTGAAGAAATTTATTTGCAAAGGCAATGTATGTTTGTTTTCTTTAAATCCAAGTTAGTCTTTATAGATGGAAATGTAAATAGTTATATCGTATAATCTTTGTTGTTTTCTGTTCTCATATGAACGATTGAGAACTCTCTTTGATGTTAGGATGACGGTAACCCTACAAAATTCAACAAATACGTGATTCCGATTCTCACATAGTTAATGTATGAATAAGGGTGGCATTTTTACTGTTTATTTGTGAATTCACTTCGATATTATCTCACATATAATCTGTTTAGGCTGTGTTTTCTAAAAGGTCTTTATAATATATGGAGGGAGCTTTCATTGCAATATATAAACGATTTAATATCAAAGAGATTAATATGCGATACTGTAAAGTTTATGTTTATACTGAAAATATTTGTTTTAAGCACAATAATTAAATTAATAATATCTAGATGATCTTATCAAACATACAAATATCTGGGAACCTGGGTTGATTACAAAAATGACCAATACAAAGAAATTAAAGTCCGAATTGAAACTGCATGGCAAGCATTTATAAAAATGAAGACAATTCTTACAAACAAAGACCTTCAGTTGCCGCTCAGATTGAGGGCTCTAAGATGCTACATATTTTTTATCTTACTATACGAAATGGAAGCTTGGACACTGAAGAAAGAACATATAAGAAAAATAGAAGCGTTCGAAATGTGGTGCTACAGAAGAATATTGAAAATTCAGTGGGTTCAAAGGATTACCAATGCAGAGGTGCTACAACGATTAAATAAAGAGCTAGAAATTATGAACAGTATAAAAAGAAAAAAACTGGAATATTTGGGTCACATAACCAGAAGAAAAAAATATGAGCTGCTGAGAATTATTATGCAAGGAAGGATCCAAGGAAGAAGAAGTATAGGAAGAAGACGCATCTCCTGGATGAAGAACATAGCCATTATGATATCCAACCTCCGATAGGAGATGGAACTTTAAGAAGAAGAAGATGATCTTATGAAGAAAATTATTTATTCTATTTTAACTAAATAATAATAACAATAACATTATAAATAATTATATACGCAAATTATGATAAAAGCTTGAATAAAATATTTAAAATCTGGTCTGAAAATTATAAAGTATTGCCTAACTGGTAGGTCTTTAGCGGTAATATAAATATTTTAGTACGATTGTGGTTAAGGTCTATTAGCCTCGCACACATTAAAAAACCAGTAGCAATGCAGAATGAAATTTGAAACATAAAATAAATACAAGCGGTAGGTACCAAAGTAAAGCTGTGGTCGGAACTGATTTCGTTTATTATAGGGCAATGCATATTTTCTTTACTAAAATTATATTTAAATGAGGTTATAGTCAACCAAGTGTCGTAAATTGGTTCGCGGGTCCGTTCTGGTGTGCTGACTTTCGTGGGAGCATTTTCTCAAGTTTATCTTTAAGGTATAATATATACTAACGTATAATTTATTACTTATTTTATTTTACAGGAAAATGTGGAAAACAACGTTCACAGGAATGGTGACTCATTTATTTTTTATCTTTTAGCAGAGAGATATGTATTAGTCGAGATTCAGATTTAATTTTTTGCATTCGATTCGCCAGAGCGTCAGAAGACTTTGTGATTATATGTGATCACGTAATTATCGAAAAGTGCATTTGGTTATTCAAAAATCCCGATTGAAATAAGTTCAAGTTTGTTATTCGAGAGGTTTTTGTGGTGGCTGAAAACGAATACAATATCGACAGCGATCTCCGAGGAACCTGGTGTCCAGGAAACGACTTTTTACGTCATCTTCTGGGTTTTTCTGTAAATTCGTCATGAAATTAGATAAAACTCAATACTCAGGGATTTTACAAAAAATTCCAGGAAACGACGTAAAATTTGAGTTTCTTGTGCACCAGGTACTCTGGAGATTGCTGTCGATATCACATTCATTCCCAGTGACCCAAAATACTCCCGAGTATCGAGATTTAGCTAATTTCGTGATGAATTTATGAAAAATTGTTGGAGACGACCTAAAAAGTAGGTTTCGTGAGTACCAACTATCCCGAAGATATTTATAGTCTAGTCGAGAAGTTGATTTCCTGCGAAAAATAATTACCAGTCTCTTAAAAATATGAGTGATAGCTCAAACGATCCAGAATGGCATTTAGAGAAAGACCATTTTTCGATTTTTTTCTGGAGATAAAAATTACAATTGTTATTAACAAAAAACTGAAAAAATAAATAGTCCTTTCGGTTTTTGTTAATATCTTAAAAAGTATAAGTGATAGCTAAAATATTAAAAACGTTTCTGAAAGAGCAGAAAATTTCAGCTGGGATGTTCTGGATTCTTGGAATTGTAGCACCAATATTTATAATTTTAATTTAACGTTGAAAATCGGCTTCCGCGCGGCAATTTTGGCATGCGCGCGTTGCCTCTGTAATGACCGCAACTTTTCAATAATTTTTTTATGCCACTAAATAATATTATAAAAATTAGAAAAAATTCAGATGTCATCTAAATACTTCAAATAAAATGGTCACGCGATAAAAATTGTTGTATCATCATTTTTTAAACAGTTATTTAATTGTTAATTAACAATTTTTTACGGATTTCTGTTATTATAAAAGGCGGTATAAAAGTTTTATTAATTGTTGTAAAAATGTTTCCTTTCTTGGAGCCCTTATTATCAATGTTTTTAACAAGATGACATCATAAAACTTTTAAAAATTTCTTTAATTCATTAATTATTAATTTGTTAATTGAAAAAAACCATTAAAAATGAAAATAATGTTGTTTAAATATATAGTTTTTTAATTTAAAGCTATTGCTGATTTTATGTTCATGCTAGACATTATATAAATTACCTTTATAATTTTTTCATGCCATTTGTTTATAAATTTTTTATAAACAAATGGATTAATTAAATATTTTCGAAAAATTTTTTTTCACCATATTATTAGCGTAAAAAAATAAGGATTTTTAAATAAAAAACATTCTTAATAACAATATTTAATTGTTTATAATCGTTTTTTTTTAGAAATTTAATGTTTAAATTAATTATTAAGAAATCTATTTTTTTAATCATTGTTTATACTTCTAAATATACCTAGTTGCTAAAAAAAAATTTTTTTTGTAAACAATTTAGTTATTTATTTATATACCAATTTGTTATAAAAAATTTTTTTTATTTGCAATAATTTTTTTTAGAACATAAAAAAATAACAAAAACAGCTATCTCCAACAAAATACCAAAAAAAAAAATTAAATTTTTTACGGAACTTTGTATTTTTTTTTGCATTTTGTTGTAGATAGCTGTTTTTTGTTATTTTTTTATGTTCTAGAAAAAAATTATTGCAAATAAAAAAAATTGTTTTTAACAAATTGGTATCTAAATAAATAACTAAATTGTTAACAAAAAAAAAATTTTTTTTAGCAATTAGGTATATTTAGAAGTATAAATAATGATTAAAAAAAAAGATTTCTTAATAATTAATTTAAACATTAAATATCTAAAAAAACGATTATAAACAATTAAATATTGTTATTAAGAAAAATTTTTTTTTTTAAAATCATTATTTTTTTACGCTAATAATAAGGTGAAAAAAAATTTTTCGAAAATATTTAATTAATCCATTTGTTTATAAAAAATTTATAAACAAATGGCATGAAAAAATTATAAAGGTAATTTATATAATGTCCAGCATGAACATAAAACCAGCAATAGCTTTAAATTAAAAAACTATATATTTAAACAACATTATTTTCATTTTTAATGGTTTTTTTCAATTAACAAATTAATAATTAATGAATTAAAGAAATTTTTAAAACTTTTATGATGTCATCTTGTTAAAAACATTGATAATAAAGGCTCCAAGAAAGGAAAAATTTTTAGAACAATTAATAAAACTTTTATACCGCCTTTTATAATAACAGAAATTCGTAAAAAATTGTTAATTAACAATTAAATAACTGTTTAAAAAATGATGATACAACAATTTTTATCGCGTGACCATTTTATTTGAAGTGTTTAGATGACATCTGAATTTTTTCTAATTTTTATAATATTATTTAGTGGCATAAAAAAATTATTGAAAAGTTGCGGTCATTACAGAGGCCACGCGCGCATGCCAAAATTGCCGCGCGGAAGCCGATTTTCAACGTTAAATTAAAATTATAAATATTGGTGCTACAATTCCGAGAATCCAGAACATCCCAGCTGAAATTTTCTGCTCTTTCAGAAACGTTTTTAATATTTTAGCTATCACTTATACTTTTTAAGATATTAACAAAAACCGAAAGGACTATTTATTTATTCAGTTTTTTGTTAATAACAATTGTAATTTTTATCTCCAGAAAAAAATCGAAAAATGGTCTTTCTCTAAATGCCATTCTGGATCGTTTGAGCTATCACTCATATTTTTAAGAGACTGGTAATTATTTTTCGCAGGAAATCAACTTCTCGACTAGACTATTAGTTGCATACTCTTCCATATGCTTTCAAAAATTTGTTTTTATCAAGGAATTATATAACTTTCTTTTACATATTATTTATGATTTATTATTATATACAGTCGTCCGTATCATATTTTTAATATAAATATGACTACCTACATTTAATCATATCGTGGGACAATTAATTAAAGTTTATTGACGTTAATCAGTATACCATTCTTCATATTGGGTAGTAAAATTCGTTAAGCGGAAAAGAGAACAATACACGGTGGTGACAAAACACGTTTGAATGGCATAAGAATACGAAAAGTGGGCGCCTAATGACATTTTATGACATCTATAATATTGCGCTCAGGTGTTTGGACTCCCAAGCAGACGATAACAGGGATAAGCATCGCTTCGAGCACGCGTTCCACCTAATCTGGTTGGTAGTTCATTGCAGAACACGATATATTGTGAAATATCATATCCCAGTGTCAAACTCAATGGTAATGATTGGCATAAATTTTGCATAATGAAAGCAGTTTATGTACTGAATATCTAGGCCTTACCAATTTCTGGTGTAATAAAACGCAAAGCCCCACGGTTTGTTCCTTATATTTTCAACAGGAATTTAATTCGTAATAAAATTTCTAGATCCTTTACAGTGACGTTTAAGCAGATCGTTACCAACAGCATTGTTAGTTCCATCTGTTTTATTTACCTATATAAAGATAATAACAAAATATTAATAATACTTTTAAATCAGTATCGCTTAATTTTTTGAATTTAATTATTAACTTTATAAAGTTAAATATAACAACCTAATTTACTGTTAATAAAAATTTTGTGCCATATTATAATATTTATTTAAACTGAAACAAATTAGATATCATTCAATATATTCAATAAATTTAACAAGATAAAATTACTGACCGTTGTAATTTCGATAAAAAATAACAGATGAAATATATTTATTATAGTTTGTCCGTCGGATCTTTGCACATACGTCATCATTCATATTTAGGCGAATAAAAACAAGACTGCACTTTAAACGTAGGTCGATAAGTATGATCGATGAAAAAATTCGGAAGTGGCTACTATCACATCGAACGTTTTTTTTTTGAGTTGCATCTATTACCGATTAACAAATTGGTTATAAAGCGAATAAACTTAATACCTGTTCAATAAATTGCTGACGAACATTTTAATTTATTTGAAATATTTTTCAGGACATTTCGATCGTCAGTCTTATGTTTACCGATTGTTAATTATTAGAATTAACATGTTTTATTATTATTGTTGAGTAGATTAATAAACTATATAATCCAAAAAGACAAACAGAATAGTTTATAGTTGGTACTTGGAAGACTTAAGTACGAAAAACTTGGTAGTCAAGCATTCAAATAAGTAAAAAGGTAATAAATAAAAAGAAGTGTGGAACTCATAGAATTCCGAGGAAAGCAAACCTTTTAATGTTATCCTCTGAACTTAAAAAAGTATGCCAATATACGAAAGTGGAGCCCTAATCGGCCCAAGGGGTCGGAACCCTGACGCGTGACGCAAAAATTGTGAATATGAATAAATATGAAGTCTTGCAAAGAAGTAACATTGAGAACTGGAAAGACAAAGTGAATGGAAGAAAGTAGTAAAAAAAAGCATAAAAAGACTTTAGAAAAACAAATTGTTACTAATCTTTTAGCGCTGGGCCTCTAGCCTGTTGAGCTTTTTAAATGAATAAATGTTATCAAATTAAATTGATAAATAAAAAACATTTATAACAGATAGTTTAGGTATATAAACAATATATTGTATATAAATCTAGGTTTGTAAAAAAATAGCCGTTTATTATTTTTAATATATATTTAAACTTTGTACAAAATTGTTTTAAATTTCAGAATCACTGTCAGAATCAGAACTATCGCCAATATCTATTCTGATTGTTTGAATATCAATATCAACCATATTTTTGTCTCGGTCATACCACTTTTTTATGATTTCATGAGTATGTCTCACACATTTCTCCCAAATATTTGTATTACATTGGTTAAGTGCCTCTTGCCACATATTGATAACAGCATTATCAGAATGCCCATCCCTACCAATGTACTTATTGTAATATGATTTCCAATTTCCCCAAATTAACTCAATAGCATTGAATTCACAATGGTATGGAGGTAATCTCAACACCTCATGACCATGTTCTCGTAGTAACTCATCAATGTAATAATTCAGGTTTTGTTATTTTTGAATCAAACCTGATATTGTTTGCTGTTAACCAGGTAACAATTTCATCTTTCTTTGAAGCTGTGGAAGCTTGTTTCTCACACTGTGGTATGGAGCATTATCCATCACAATCAATGATGGCTCTTCTAAATTGGGAATTAATTGTGTAGTGATCCATTTCGTAAAAATTTCATTGTTCATTTCTCCATGATAATCAGCTACTTTAGATTTTGAACAGAATAATAAAGCTGCTTCAGAGACAAATCTAGTGTTGCCCAAATTCAGTCTTGGTCTTGCAGTCTTGGTCTTGTTCTTGCGTTTTTGCAAGACCAAGACCAAGAACAAGACCGCGTATTTTTAGCAAGACCAAGACCAAGACTGACCGTGCAAGACTTGAGCAAGAACAAGACATAGCCTGCAAGACTCTTGCGTCTTGCAGCTAGGACTTAGCGCTATTTCACGGAGTAGTTAGGTGTAACAGTTCGGTGTATAGGTACATGGTGTAAAATCAGCTCAGTTGTTTGAAGATCACCAGCTGTTTTCATGTTGCTGAAGGGACTCGAGTAACTCGAGTAAGACATGTAAAAAACAAATTGGAATGTGTAAGTAACTGTTTCTTAATTATAAGATATTATTATTAAGAAACAGTTACTTCCATGAAAAACGACATATAGGTCAGTTGATTTTTCAAATTTCTTATCAAATCTTCAGTAATTTATTAATCTGCTTGATCTTTACTATGGCTATGTTAATTCAAGCTCACAATGTTCCAATTCTAATACGTTTTTCTAAGATTTAAAATAAACTTTAATAAATAGTAATAGACTAATAGGTAATTGGAAGACTTGCAAGACTCTTGCTGCAAGACCAAGACCAAGACCAAGACTGGGAGCGCAAGACCAAAACCAAGACCAGGTGTATTGGCGCAAGACCAAGACCAAGCCTGGCTAAGTCTCGTCTTGTTCTTGCATTTGGGCAACACTAGACAAATCCTTTGGACGAACCAGCGTGGACTACTATAAAACGTATACCATCATAACCTTCTGGTTTCCGTACACTTTTAATACTTTCGTCTTGCCAGGAATTTGTTTTATTTCCCTTCAAATAAATCCATGTTTCATCTAAATAAACAACTTCTCTTGGATGCGCACTCTCAAGATTTTCCATAAATTTACGAAGAAATTTGGCTCTTAAAGCAGCAATACTAGTCCGTTCAATTAAAGCTCTTCGATTATCATCAGTTTTGTATTTAAATCCTAATTCTTTTAACAAAATGCTTAAAGATGTTTTGCCAATAGACATTATTTCTTTATTCCTTAATTCATTGTTCAAACTTCGCACAGTAACATGCTTCTCTGGAAAAAAATAATAAATAAAATTAGATATCGAATAAATCAGACTATGCTGATTGGTAGAATGTAGAAAATAGTATAATTTTTATTTTAACATTGAAAATTCCTAATAAAATTGATTTAAAACTGGTTCATAAATTCAGCATAAATTGCTTAGTTTCCATTTTTTTTAAAATATATTGATATAAATTATTGGTTACTATAAATTCACTTAGTACAAATTAGTACTTACTTTGGTGGTACATATCGTACAATGTAGGTATTACGAACTGCCATTTGAGATCCCTCGGGTAGATCACTTGTCTTGCTTTTCGTACGAGGTCTATTTTTGCCTGGACTTGAAAGGATAGGATTATTTTCCTTCCGTTTTCTTATCGTACATACTGTCCGCCTTGATATTTTCAATGCAGCGGCTACTCTCTTAAATAAAGAATTATTTAATAGTAAGTACGTTCATAAAAGATATACATTTTAAAATTACCTCTTGAACAGATGAAAAAGGTTCCAAAGGTCCTTCATTTTCTTTTTCTAATTCAAAGTATTCGTACACATTCATAACAAGTTGCTGTGCTTGGGAATTTAGTGGTTTTCCAGGCATACTCTACAAATAAAAACGCATAAAATAATATTCATATGATTACGTGTGATTATGTTTGACGGAGTTATAGCCAGAATCAAATAATTAAATGTCAATTTAAATGTCAGAAAATATTGCTTCTTATTATTAACTTATAAATAATATATCCTTACCTTTAGAATTCGAATATTAAAATAACAGTTAAATATAGTCTTTAAAACAATTCTTTTAAAAAAAGTTTAACTTGTAGGCTTAAAATTGAGTTCAAAACACCGATATTACAACAATCACTTGTAAAAACACTACAAAAACGTTGTATTTGACATTACCAAGACTAGAAATTGTCAAATCAATAAGAATCGATCATAGACGTTCGTCATACCTGCTGTTCTTGTTTAACACATTATGTTGTTTAAGGACAAGCGTCTCAATTTTATGGTTTCAAGTTCTGTAAGTAGAAAAGAGACGTAACATAAAAAATAGTTCTTGAATAATTTCATGCATGTGCAAAGATCCAACGGACAAACTATATATAATTTACAACTGTGTAGGTACGACGATAATATCTGTAATTTTTTCAACAAAAGATTTTTACTTCGAATTTTCCTGTATATCCTTAGTATTCACCCGATAGATACTCCCGAGTGTCCAATAAAAAGTCTAAACTTTTCCTATCAACACCCTTATCAATATTGAGTTTCACAGCACGAAGTCTTGTTTTTTGAGGCCGAATCATAAAAGCTGATTTGTAAATCGAAATGTCTCCTCAAAGACGAGTAACGTTAGTCAGTGGTGGATAAAGTGGTATAAAGTGGAATTTCTTTTGGTCTAGACTAGACAGAATGATCGTTGGGATCCTATTACAAATGCAGATATTTTTATGTTGAGAAAATTTTTCTTGAAGAGTAACATTTAGTGTATATGGTACTAGTATATGATGTTTCTTAAAAGTCCTCTTTACTTTACTTTAATTTACTAGATTTATAATTCAAATCAAAATGTAAACGCATTAAAAAGTGTTGCTTACCACGTGTTTAATATACATTCGCTCGTTTATTGGTCGATGGCCGATCAGACAATCCGAAATTTCCCAATCTGTTTGTGTTTAAATTCGACCGGGTAGTTTATAACGTGTTTTAGAATGTTTTATTTCTTGATTATTCATGCTATCCACTTAATCGTGCAATATTTTTTAGTGTATAATTTTATTTATACTTAACCTTATTTAGAGTTTGTAATTTGTAATATGATTGGTATATATTTACTCTATAAATCCCCCTTTTATATCCTTCACTGCATAGCGTCAACTGAAAAGAGACAAATAGCTACAGCAAATACAGTGGCCGTCAGTAAAGATAAGTTGGGTCATCAAGTTAAGACACAAACGAGACACTGAATTGATAAGAGATGTCCTGGTAAATGGATAGTCGAGAGGAAGCTTGCTGAAGGATGACAGAAGCATATTTAGTCTCTTTTTATTAGAAAGAGATTTTTATCAATTTAAGAAATTGTTATGCATTAAACAACTCAGACAAACTAGAAGAATCAAATCAAGATAAAATAAAGAACATATAATCTGCGATTTATTATACCAGTTAACAAATCAACCAACATTTTTTATACATAATAATAATATTGAAGTAATGAAATGCATTAGGATCAAAAAATTTCCAAATGTTTTTACTTTGTAAACAAAACTACAGTAATTCCAAATTTTAGCCCCTATCTCGTTTCTTTCCTTATTCTTAACTGATTGATAGGTACCTCCTTTTTAAATTTAATGGTTACCTATTTATTAAAAATATAATAATTAAACTCGAATATAAGAACTAATATTAACTTTAACACTAACTAACTAACCAACGTTTGCTGGTTCGAATTTAGTTTATTTCAAATTTAAATTAAAGTATTATTAAACGATACAGAATTGGGATTAAAAGTTGAATAGATACTAATTATGGTATTATAACGGAGGCAAAATCAAGTGACAGTTAATTTTTCATTCCTTTTGAGTCTTCATCATCGTAACTAAACTAGAATATGCAGTATCAATTCTTTGTAATTAATTCATGTGAATAACGAATACATTATTCAGTGGCGACCCCAAAATGGAAGTTGTCAGATACAAAAGCAAAACGATTAGCTCGAGCAGAGGCGCTAAGACTAGAAGAATGAGGCGACGGATACGAAACACAAGTAGATGGTATAAATGATAATCGTAATCAGCGAGTCAAATAGAGCGGCGTCGCGTGATTTATAGACAAGCA
Organism: Altica lythri; assembly: GCA_964028335.1. Taxonomy (NCBI): domain Eukaryota; kingdom Metazoa; phylum Arthropoda; class Insecta; order Coleoptera; family Chrysomelidae; genus Altica; species Altica lythri. Next base: position 9,929 of record CAXIIO010000575.1, on the reverse strand, counting down.
AAAACGTCACCTAAAGGACAATGTGTTGCGCGACTACAATAACTTCCACTCGGCTGATCCTATGAACTACGTCGACACCGAGAACCGGCACTTAACTAGAGGATGCAATTCAATTATGAAATGCGCCTCCATTAGTCACCGTTGTGAAAGTGGATTGTTAGAGACGTTCAAATTGACCGTGCAGATCTTCTGATAAATTTCCAGCATTGTTTTGAATATGTGGAGGACCCCAGGAAGTTGTGGTATGGGCATTCGACTCGCCGCCGACTAAATCCATTGGCATTCATCACTTTGACTGTTTTAATAATGACCTCGTTGAGGTAATATGTTGGATTTGCGCCAGTTACACCATAGCTATTTAACGAGATAATTGCTGTATACTACACTTTCCCTAGATTACAATGGTCTTAAGACATTTACATAATTGAAGGCAGATATAAATTTACTTTAAAATATATACAACGATTTCATTGGATCATAAAAAAATAATTTATTGTGTACACCTATACAGATTTTTACTATTCACTTTTTATTCCTATCTATAGATTTTGTGGTTCTATCCTCCACTTAATAAGTAACTCAAATTTTTCTCTATTATCTTCAACTATCTCGATCTTTTTCTTAATCTATTCTAACTAAAAGACATATTTACTTAATTCAAAATTAGCAAAACTATCATATTAAAAATTAAATGCGCATTTTAAATAAAAAATAATTATTCATTAAGATGGAAATTGGAAGTTTTTCTTGGTTAATTCAGGTAGATTGGAAAGATCTAAATTTTAATCAAATTAATTTTGTCCCATAACTTTCATTCATTACGTGTACAAATTAAATTAGGGCTAATAACCATAAATATAGAAGAACTAAGCCGAATGGAACAGGGCACAAGAATAAAGAAGTAACATAGGATATTTTTTCGGAGGCGCGAATTTTGCATATATATCTCGTTAAGAAGAATTATCCAGGAAAGTAATTAACTAGGGATCTCTTATGCAATGGTTTCTAACAGACAATGTGACAGCTTGGAGGTGACTTCTGTAACGTCGGATCATTAATTTATTTTACAAATCAGCTTACTCGAACCCTCCAAGCTGCTCTGCATTTTTCGACCAGTATCTGATTATAAGGAAGACTGGTAAATGAGAAGAGCCGCGATAATCCCTGAGACACCGCAGTCCTGGAACTAATTACCAACTGCGTTCGAGAACTTAACCCTTTTTCCAAAAGGGCTTCACTATAGCGTTGCTCGTACAATAGAAAGATATATTTAACGACACACCTCCCCTTTTATATTTAACTCATTTTCTTTATAGGTCACATTTGTTTAAATATTTTAAAATAATTGGGCTATTCACCCGAGACAACTCTGAATCTGTCTGTCTTTTTGTTAAATATTGTAAAATAAATTGATGAAAAGAATGAATCACGAACGTCTGATTTAATCATTATCTTAAATTAATGTTCAGCTGTTCTTAAGAGCTGCAGTTTTCAAATAAATGAACAATAATTAGTTATACTTAAAGAATTGTAATGATAAATTATAAAAGCATTACCAGATGATTGTTATAAATTCTATGTTTATATAACTTTTTTTCCTATTTTATCTATATGTCTGAAAGCATATTTTTTACATCAATACGAAACTTAGAACCTAATATTTTTTATATAGTCGAGGCAATGAAGCACTAAAAAGGTCAAATATAGGAAATCTTTTAGGATAGGACGGATCGGAATGCGGCTTTTTGCATTTGCTTTCAAAAATTATTTATAATATACTATTCCTACCTACTTTCTACTTAGTACAAACCGGAAGTTGCATTGCTGCAGCCAAAAATGCTTTCAAAAAATGCATTTTTTGAGAGATTTTTTGGCAAATTTAATAACTTTGTAAATAAGAGTCAGAATTGGCCCAAGTTAGGTAACCAGGGGGTTTTGAGGTCGCTGATCACGATTATGATGTGTAAATTGACCCTCCAAACACCTGAAGCTCAGGAACGTCGACGAACGTCATCTCCAGGGGACTATCACGAACTTCATGCGAGGAAGGAGAGAAAATCGAGACCACAGGGTTTTTTGGGTCGCTGAATTCAAATATGCCTCCAGCGAACACCCCACGGACACCTGGTGCGCCCTAACCTGGATGCGGACGTCATCTTCCTGAAAATAGAGACAAAAACGAACCGAAAATCATTATGGGGGCATTTTGTGTGCGCTGAATCCGAATTTTATGTGGAAAACGACCCCCCGAACACCTGGTGCACCCTAACCTGGCTCTGAAAGTCATCCCCGAAGTTTTCCAGGAAAACCGCTACAACGGGGAGAATAAATTAGGCCAAAATTCTCCCTACAGTAGACGCCACTCAACAACATCTAAAGAGGGTCTATTTTCAAGTACAACAATGGCTGCACGGAGACCAGCTGACCATTGACCCAACAAAGTGGGGATGGAGAAAGAAAGGCGACACACTAGTGCCTGTACAAATGGAAGAAAAACCTGCGCCCAAGAATATTATGGAACTGATATTCTGTGGATGCAAAGGAGATTGTAATCTGAACACGTGTAGTTGCAGGAAGCACGGCCTACCTTGCAATCTTGCCTGTAAAATTTGTGAAGGTTCAACTTGCCTCAACACTGAAAGATATTCAGTTGACAACGTTATTGTGGCAGAGACAGGGGCTTCAGATGAGGGAGATGTTACCCCTATGAGTACATCAGTCGATGACGAAAACAATGAGCAGACTATGGATGTGTCACTTGATGAAGAATTTGATATTTAGTTTCTTATTAGAAAATCGAAGTTATTGATTAATGTGGCTAGGTGAAGTAACGGTTGGATTTTATTTGATTTGAGTTCAATAAAGAGTTTTGAAATATCAATTACATACACTTTGACTTTCTATTCATTCTCTTCCTTTCCTCCATACATATTTTAACTAGAATCAACAATTCCATACAGTTATTGCAGTACATTGACGTCAGTCTCTAAAATATCAAGTTTAGTTGACATTCATGCGGTGCACCAGGTTTGGGAGGGTATGTTCGGCGTAAAATTTTAATTTAGCGACCCAAAAAACCCCCCTAACAATTTTGGGTTCGTCATTTTCACTTGTGTCTGGAAAAACTTCGGTGATGACGTCCAGAGCCAGGTTAGGGCGCACCAGGTGTCCGTGGGGTGTTCGCCGGTGCCATATTTGACTTCAGCGCCCCAAGAAACCCCCAGTAACGATTGTCGATGCCTATTTTTCAGTTCTGTCTGGGAAAACCTCGGGGATGACTTTCAGAGCCAGGTTAGGGCGCATCAGGTGTTCGGGGGGTGGTTTTCCACATGAAATTCGGATTCAGCGCACACAAAATGCCCCCGTAATGATTTTCGGCTCGTTTTTGTCGCTATTTCCAGGAAAATTCTTGAAGATGGCGTCCGCATCCAGGTTAGAGTGCACCACGTGTCCGTGGGGTATTCGCTGTGGCCATATTTGAATTCAGCGACCCAAAAAAAACCGTGGTCTCGATTTTCTCTCCTTCCTCGCATGACGTTCGGGATATTCCCCCGGAGGTGACGTTCGTCGACGTTCCTGAGCTCCAAGTGTTCGGGGGGTCAATTTACACATCATAATCGTGATCAGCGACCTCAAAACCCCCTGATTACCTAACTTGGGCCAATTCTGACTCTTATTTACAAAGTTATTAAATTTGCCAAAAAATCTCTCAAAAAATGTATTTTTTGAAAGCATTTTTGGCTGCAGCAATGCAACTTCCGGTTTGTACTAAGTAGAAAGTAGGTAGGAATGGTATAAATAATTTTTGAAAGCAAATGCAAAAAACCGCATTCCGATCCGTCCTATCCTAAAAGATTTCCTATTAAAATGCTTCATTGCCTCGACTAATATCTGTATCCCAACTGGATACCACATTGATATTTTTATCATATTTGAAGTAATTCGAGTTTTTAATAAAGTAAGTGCACTTTTATGACATAGTTGATTTATGAGTAATTTTAAACTTACAATTTAATATAAGTGTTGGAAATATTTAAGAAAATACGCTTATTAAACGGCGATAAACCAAATTAATTATTATAAGTTTTCTAAAAATTTAAACTGATAAATTGCTTCTAAATAAAAGCCCTAGATTGTCGTCACATGATGAGATTTTGATGTCGGCCAATCCATCAGTGTTGACGGGGATTCATCGACATAGTGTTGGCGTTCGGTCTTGCTTGCTTCCATTCTGCCTTCTAATCAGCCATTCAATTGCAAATGCAACGGCGAGAGATCGATGGGATTCCGGTGTACGCAAAAGGGTTTCCGGTATAATGACTCATTCTGGCAGATTTGCTCTTGCAACGGATTTAGAGGATTCTAGGAATATCCACTAAACCAAAATTAGATGAAGGTGCATGCCTGTTCCATCTCCTGGATCACACATTACTGGTATTATCATTAATTAATTTTAAAATTTATTTTTACACATATTTATTTAGAAATGAATTAAATTAATTGTTGTTAACGATTATGATCTAAATTGTCTCTCTGAATCAGCTGAGGTTAAATTTTAATTTATCTTTGTTTGTATTTTAGTTCTCAATAAGTGTACAGTATTTATGATCTTAATATTACCATTTGTTGCATTAGGTGGTAAATTTGGAGAGCGTGCTTTAATGGGACCAAACTAAATGGAGAACAGTCGTTTTCTGCCATTACAATCACCGACTTTGTTTCTTATTTAGCTATATGTTCAAAACCTTCATAATCTACTACTTTACACAATTCTATGGCCCTCTAAAAAAACGTAGTACCTTCATACTGTTGACGAATAGCCAAAATATCACGTCACACTTTTTTTGTTCTGTATTTTCTTTATATTAACCAGAGTCAATTTTTTTTTGCTTAAAGTCCGTTTTAACCTGTTTAGTCTGAAAACTAAGGTATCTAGCGAACGCTCTGAGCACCGATGGATCAACAACGCAGCAAGGTGTGGGATGTGGAATATACTCTCGATTCCTGAGCTAAAAACGAAATGGCGCTATGGATGGCTTGTTAAGTGAAGTTCAGTCATAACTCACAGGCATAACCACAGCTGCAAAAGTATTAATCAATAGGAACATCACAGGCAGGAATGTAAATATTTACACGAACTGCCGACAAGCACTTAAATAGACCACGTATTACTTCAAGTTTAGTACTAGAATGTCACCAAACTTTAACTGAGGCCAGCCAGAATAAGGTGGTCAACCTGGGATATCCCTACAGGATGATGCACAATGGGCCATATGTGGAATCAGTGCCGGCAAAGTACTTGCTCGTCCCTCTCCAATTTTCCAGTCCAGATCTAACCCATTTCAGCATGGTAGAGCTTACATACGTTCGTTTTCAGACAACTCAGGTTGAAATTGAGTTTAAGCAAACAAAATCGCCTTGGGAAAAGTGAAAACCTATAGGCTGAAGATTTAAACTGAAATTTTATGGATTTTAATGTTTTTTAAGACATTTTTATTGATACAGTGACTCTTATTATTATTTATGTAATTTATAATTGGAAAACGCTATACCGAACAACAAAATTTTATTTTGAAGTATAGTTTAAAAGTAAACTGTGTAAAGATTTTATTTCGATTCAGTACTATTTTTTGTAGGTATATATCCTTAAAAGCCGATACTGTACACTAAAATGTTTCAAAAATGGTAATCTATTCAGAGATGCGAGGCTTGATCTTTTTATCATCTGTGGAAGAAGACAAGTTAAAAATTTGTTTGATTTATGTTACATCCCGGTAGAATTGGATAAGATTCGGTGGCGTGGTGCGGAACGAATTCCAATTTTTGGCATTGTTTAGCGTCGATTTGCAGTAAGGGAGTGATACAGTCCTCATAGATAACGCTCCCTGTAATCAGTCAATGTCAACTGCTATTGTTTTGCTTACAATGATGCGCTGCCAGTTAGTCAACAACTTTTTGGTGCGTATTTATTCGAATAAATTATTAGTTCTATCTATGACATGTCAAACCACACATGGATTAATTGTTGTTCATTATTTTTTTTTTACTAATAGAGTAACAGTCGGGTACTAAATTACTAAGCATCAATAAACATAACTAAATACACACAACACAATTTTTCTAATCTTAATTGTTAACCTGACTATCTTTTACAATAGCTAAATATGTGTATTTTATTGGATTATCTCGTTAACGTTGATTCTATTTAATTATCCAAATTTTGCTTTGTCATTGCAATTAACTCAGAAAATTGAATCTGTGCAGTGATTAAGAATGCATGAATCCAATACAAGGTTTTTCTAAAGCAAAACTGGTCGGAACTACACTTGATTAAAATCGGGGTCAAAATACAAGAGGCAGAGAGTAAAGGGTTGACTAGTGAGAACTTTTGTTGTCATGATAGAAAGGGTGATCTAAAACAAAAGACAAAAATGACGCTGGTCATCCTGGATCGCCACACGGTCGCTTTGTGAAATTGATTGTTATTTTCGTTATTTATGCGCTACTTAACTACCCTTAGGACCGTTGTATTGTTTAACTGAGAAGTGACATACGTCATGGGGAATTATTCTCTTGGTCATAGTGGAAAATTGACCATTTCAAAGGATCCGGACGGACTCTCAAATGCAGACTGTACGGGATTTTTTAATACCCCAGGCTTAACACAAATTAATGATTTCAATAGACATTTAATTTCTGAAAGATTATAATAATGGTTGAAAGAGTTATACGGGTGGTCAGTATAGGGCAGTATTATGTTCTTATAAAATAATTGCAATTTATTGAACATCTCAGATCTGTATTGTGTCCGTGGGAAAAAGAAAGAATTAAAAATCAGTCAATCTAATAAAATACATGTGTTATCTCAAATCTAAAGACTCTCAAAAAAGAAGATAACTATCTTTGTTTACATAAATATACCTTTTTTATAATATTTTTAATAAATTTAAAAAAAACGCTCCCCGTATATTTGTAACCTCTTTTTTCTCAAGATGTTAAAAGGCTCGTTTTATCGAGGTTAACAAATGCGAACGGCACTCAGGGGGTAGGAGGAGAGCGAGCGTGGATTCGAACGAGCTCGATGATATCGTATTGGAAAGATATACGGGGATATATTTACTAGAAAAAAGAAAAGATAAAAGGATTTAAAAGGGACTAAAAAGAAAATGAGAGAAATGATGAAAAAGGGAAAGGTAAATGGGCGCCACTTATTTTTTTATCATAAGGATGGGGAAATATAAGAAACCCAGATGGAAAAAAGATTTGACTATGTTAATAGGATAGGATAATTAATAAGTTGTTGTAGATCAAGTTAAAATTAGAAAGATATAGGAAATATAAGATAAGATAAGGTAAAATTAGGTAACCCGGTAGATGTTCTTGTTAAAACTTTAAATTAAACACTTTTATTGGCAAAGCTAGAAAGATGAAATTATACTTACTTTTTTCTTTACTTATCACAACAGCTCCATTTATATTAATGAGATAAAAATGAATTCAAAAATTAAGATTTATGATTTAAATACGTCTCATTCTTATTGTTGATGAAACTAGATCAGAATAACTTACACCAGGTCAGAAATAAAACATATAAATAAACAATAAACAATATTTATTACTGAAAGTAGTAATAAGTCAGGCGTACGAACGAAACAAGAGACATATAAAATATCAACAAATTAAATAAGGTAAAATACAGTGAAACACACTAGAGTTTAATTACATAGAGAAATAATACTACACATCCAATAACAGCTAAGTAATATTATATTGTTATTTTTTGTGTACCCATTTAAGCAGAAGGTGAAGTGAAAGAAATTTAAAAGTATCAAAATGTTATGTTAAAAAAATAATAAATCACTTTTAGCTTAAAAGATTTTTTACTCGAGTAAAAGAATGGGGTACCATATAATAGTTTAAATTAAAACAATTAAGTTATAAGAAACATTAAGAAATCAAAAATTAACCATAAAATGTGTTACAAAAAAACTAATTCAGACCCTGCGCACCTCTTTCACTGGTAAATGAAACATGTATTCGGTAAACTTGTCCGAATTTTCACACTCTGGGGTCTGTAGAAAAGTACCGGTTTTTTTTGTTATAAAACAGGTTGCACTATGGAGTTTATGATCACTTCTTACGTTAATTACCCATACTTGGATATTAATTATGCGGATTACAATTAAGTTTTTATTCCAAAGAAATAAATGGCATCCCTTCTTTTTCTGGTAGTTAAGCAATAGTAATGATATAAAAAAACTTACAGTTTGATTCCTAGATAGTATAATTAAATGGGGCCACACCCAATTTATACAATACGGTAAAATTTAGTTATTCTTCAGTAATAATCGACAGCTTTTTCATCAGAACGGTTCCATCACTCATTCACTGACTTTAACTTAGTTAGAAACACTAAATAGCAAGTAATTTTTTTAAAAATCTTAAGAAAATTTGCCGGGATTTGAAACTAGGGGTTGTACATATGGTCTTGATCACACAAAAACCCAAGCTAGAATGATTAGAAAATGGCGGTACTCAGGGATGCTGTCTTTCGCGTCCCATCATGTGATGTTAAAATCGGAACCTTATTGGCTAATTCACCGATCGATATTCTGCTTAGCAACTAAAACCGTTAGAGATGTAACAACTTCTAATAAGTTGAGAATACAGGGCGGTAATGAGTAAGGAAGAATTATAAAATAATAAAAAATTAAATTTTATACTTAGAGTTTTTCAAACACGCTACATATTTCTTAAAATACATGAGTTATTGCAAAACTAAGGGCTGCCAAAAAAAGAAGATACTTTTCTTTATGTTTGTTAATTTTTATAGTAACCAAACGTATATTTTTCAAAATATAATATAAATTAATCTTAACCATCCAACGTCAAACTGTATTGTGAAATGTAACTAAGAATAGTTTTAGCATAATAAAGATCTTTAAGGTACAGTTATCGAAAAGTGACAAAACATAAATAACCTTTTTGAACTTTGGATGTCTTAACAAAACTATAGGAGCGTCACATCTTAGGCCAGTATTTAACAGATAGATTTATTTAATTATAATATTGTAATCTCATTCAACATTTTTAATTCTGCAATTAGTAAAAGTAGTAAAATTAGTTATTTATCTTGTTAACCGCAACTGTATTAAAAACTGTATTTTTTTATTTAAATTTCAATAAAGCTAACTCCAAATATTAATTGTTGTTGAATAAACATCCTTTTGGGGACTGGCCTAATAAGAAACTAACTTACTGAAAGACAGATTAGTCTGTCGCAGTTGTTTAACTTGGGTAAATGTCGCCGAATCCATTCTCCCCTGATTTCACAATTTTTCAACTTCAGTCGCTGTTAAAATTATCCCTTATCTGCTGTCAATTGTGTAAATAATGCTAGCCTAAATAATTGGATCTGTGAAAAATTGGTTTTCACTGTAATTGACTAGCGTTTGTAATAATTTATACGCACTTTAGAATAGAAAAAAGTCAATTATAATAAAAATTTTAAAAGTAATTATAAAAGAGATATACAGGGTGTTTCAAAATTGATGCGAAATATTTCACAGGGTGATTTTTCAGCAAAAATTAAGGGGGGTCTTTCATATAAATTTTTGTTCAAAATCGCTCTCCCTCCAAGTTACAGCCCCTTAAAGTTGGGGGAAAACAATTGTTTTTATTTAATATCTCCACTATGTAAGAATTTAGAAGAATGAAATTTGGCAGATAATTGATGCTAATAAAATGGCATTTTTTGACAATTTTTGTAACCCTGCAATGTTTATAAGGGGGTGAAAAAATCAACCCTTATGATATTTTGCCTCAGAACTTTTTAATTCGTCTACATTTTCATACTTAAAAAATTGATTTAAGAAGACGAACTTAAACTGCAACTTTTTTATGTCTTGACTATTTCTAGTAAAATTCTT